>CM052342.1:8192277-8212040 GCA_028455595.1 Lasioglossum vierecki
CATTGCCAACACGCAATGTTAATTTGATTCTCTTGAAAATGATCTAAATGCAGATCGAAACGTTGAGAAATAATATTATGCTAATTTGCAAATAGTGTTTGAGTAACAATTGATCGAACCTATGCGCCGATATCATTAATTTATGCTTAAAGCAATTTACGATCGATATTATTTAATATTTATTGCTTAGACTATTGAATATGTTGATATCTAATCAATTACTAAATTTAAGAGAATTGTATGAGGTGTCATATCAATTGCGTATCTATAAAATGGAAAAAAGAGTTAAATTTTTTGTGTGCGAAATTTGAAAGATTAATTTTTTCATTTCCGGACGGTCGTGCAACACCGCGGCCATTGCTTCCGGCTGTTTCGTCTAACAAGCTCCGCGGTCACTCCTTCCGTCGAATCGACTATTCGCTGACGGGGACTAATGGATTTTCAAAATAGAATTTTTCAATCTCGCGCCGCTTTCAGTCGGCCAATCGCGTCGACGCGCTTCGGCCATCGAAACGACGACAGGCTGAAAATCACGTGGGATAACAATTCCGTTCCGACGGTGTGCATTTTTCAGGGAACGATCGCGATCCGCTTCGACGGTCCACTCGGTCGCTTTTCCGGCGGGTAAAAAATGCGCTACCCGAAGTCGATGATGGCCTCGTATCCGGCGACGCGAAAATGTCTGCCAAATCGCTCTGGCTTCCGGCCCCTCCTCAGAACCTTGGCCACCGATAAGAGACACTGCTCGATCGGAATCTGCGATTGTTTACTCCCCAATAAAGGTGTGATTATCGATTATCGATATCTTATTGATACTTCATGATATACACATATATAGGTATGTTTAGGATCCGTAATTTTTGAAAAACGATTCTTCACCAACTTGTAAGAATCGTTTTCAGAAGAACTACATAAATCATTTTCAAGTAAAAATAATCAAAATTACGGATCCCAAACATTTTGATTGGTGTGATAATAATTGGACGACAGGTTCGAGAATAAGTGGTTTTCAGAACAAATATTCAGCAATGAATTTTCCACGAAATACGAGTTGCATTAAACCTTCACGAATTCAGACAAATCCTTTTGCATCCATATTCTACAACACTTTCAGAGTCGAGGAGACTGTCTTTAATCCTTTCAGCAGTTCTTACTTATTGGTAGTCGATACGCATTGGCAGTTGACAAAGCCGATTAATAGACTACAGGTCGATAAACGCCGGCAGCAAAAAGCCGATTAATAAGCTTCCGGTCTTAAGATGTTATGACCCTGGAGAAGCATTTTCTCCATCAGGTGAAAGACGAACACTTGGCTATCGAACACAGTTATCAAAGAAATGGTACGTTGGAATATATCACCATTTGGAAAAATTGTTTATACAAAATATAAATTGTCCACGTTACTTCTAAGAATCATTAGCTTTTCAATAAATTGAAGAACAGGAAAAAAGAACAAAATAAAAATTGTCCACGTTACTTCTGCGAATCATTAGCTTTTCAATAAATGAAGAAGAATACTGATCAGTTGATGTAGATGACTCTTCTCAAAATTGAAGAACAGTACAGATGAAGAACAAAATAAAATTGTCCGCGTACTTCTAAGAATCATTAGCTTTTCAATAAATTGAAGAACAGGAAAAAGAACAAAATAAAAATTGTCCACGTTCCTTCTGAGAATCATTAGCTTTTCAATAAATGAAGAAGAATACTGATCAGTTGATGTAGATGACTCTTCTCAAAATTGAAGAACAGTACTGATGAAGAACAAAATAAAAATTGTCCACGTTACTTCTAAGAATCATTAGCTTTTCAATAAATTGAAGAACAGGAAAAAAGAACAAAATAAAAATTGTCCACGTTACTTCTGCGAATCATTAGCTTTTCAATAAATGAAGAAGAATACTGATCAGCTGATGTAGATGACTCTTCTCAAAATTGAAGAACAGTACAGATGAAGAACAAAATAAAAATTGTCCACGTTACTTCTAAGAATCATTAGCTTTTCAATAAATGAAGAAGAATACTGATCGGTTGATGTAGATTACTGTTCACTTTATGAAGAAATCTTAAAGGAAGGAAGACATTTGCATCGGCAGCCTAAGAAGCTCCTCGAGGCTGAGGGTACGGTGAGGACGCCGTTAAACCTCGTCAACTGTACATGTTTTATTGTATTTCACAGATTCGCATACGCTGCGCATGCATAAAACCTTTATACGACTTCGAATAACAACGCGCGTAAAATTAAATTGACTTCCATCCTGTAGAATACGATGTGGCAGCCATGTGTCACACGTGCCTGGCCGTTGTTAACGGACCTTCTGATAAACTAATGTCTTTATTACCGGTAAAAGCGGCTTTTACGAGTTCATCGACCGCAGGAACGCGACCCGAAAATCGATTATCACCGGTTTGCTGGTCCCAGTGTTAACATCGTCCCCCCGCATAGTCGCGGATCAAGGCAACTGGTAAATCGGACGGAAGGAAGCGCGCAAGCACGAATTCTTCTTTCGCAATCTGTAGGATTAGATGAGGCGTCTCCCCGCTGAAAAATGGCTAGAATCAATCGAGTTATCCGGGTCGACGATAAATCCCCATTTCCCGGCAGATCTAATATTCCATATGACTGTCGCCTGTCGGTATCACTTCTTTTCTCCTCCTCCTCCATTCTTTCTCTCTCGCACTCTCCACTTCTGTCGTTCTTACACCACTCATGTTCGCTCTTAAATGCGAATTTCACTTTTTTCAAATTTCTCGTGGTTTTTAATTTTTTAAAATCCGAATTAATTCCAGCTTATGTGCGCGAGTATTTCGAGCCTGTTCGATTTTCCCAGGATTATCGTATATGATTAAATAGTCTCTCTGTATGTCATAACTTTGATTCGAATATTCCCGAGAAATGTCCGCGTGCCCGCTGATTCGGTTCGAGATTCTCATAGCTCGGATTCCGAATCCAGTGTCGAGCACCGGCCCGACCAATTCAGCGTTCGATTAAGTAATAGGCAACGAGACAAATAAATCAATCTGCATTCCAGGCGATCATCCTGCTCTTCGTGTGCATGATATTCCTGGGCTGCTGTGCGAGCCATGCAATCGTCTACCGGATGTCCGCCTACTCCCAGTTAGAGGATTCAGCCACCCCTCTCGCAAGTATCAATCCAATTCCTAAGAAACTGACTCGACTTTGTCCGGCTTGTCCAAGGGGGGATTTCGCATTTTTAAAATATATATAATATAAAATTTATAATTGCCAACTTGGAAGCACAATTCGGCGTGTTCGTGAAAATTCAAAATTTTCACGACAATGTTAAAAAACAGCTTGTGTTAACCCTGTACTGCACAGTGTATCATATCTGATACAGTTAACAATTCTGGTACATGGTGAACTAAGAATGTGTTTTCTTATTATGTACTTATATTTATTTAAATTATTCTGAAAATGTTGTTTTAATTTTCTTTAATATTTTTCCCTTAAATAAAACATTTTGAATCCTGACGTTCATTAAATTTTTTCATCCCAGATAAAAAACTCGTGCAGTGAAGGGTTAAGACTGCGACTGATACTTTTACCGCGATAAAAATAGTGAATTATTTTAGCTGGCCACAACATTCGTTTGCAAACCGCTTATTGGTTTAAGCTAGAGAGGTCTGCGACCGAAGGGGATAAAAATCGGTATTGACATCGGGGTTAATGAAATCTCGATCTTACCTTGAAATCGGAAAGCATTGGTACTCGCGGCCGATTCCGTTGAAAGGTCGGCAGCCCGGCCATCAAGAACGCAGAAAAGTCGTGGAAAAGATGTCGGGAAAACGGGGCGCAGAGAAACATGCGAATTACAGCGGGCGGCCTCTTGTTTTCTCGGCGCGCGTTTTCATTACGCTTGCTTGCCGGGAGAGTCGAGAGGCCGTAGAGCTCTTATCCTTGCACTTCCGGTTCAACAGGCATTAAGATGAGTATCGTTGACATCGTTTCCGGGCTGCAGACGCGGTGTGCCGGTGCCGGTGCCGGAGCCGCGCGCAAATGGAATTTAACAAACAAAAGAAAAGCCCGTGGACAGGGAAAGGGAGAGCCCGTGTAATGTCTCCGTGTTTCAGAGCAGACCGCCGGCGAAGTTCCGTTCGTTTCAGAAATCTTCCCGCGGCAACCCGGAATTTATATTCCCCCGGCAGACACCGGAAACAGCCCCCTCGAGCCCCTCCGACTTCCCTCGCAGTCTCCGTCGACAGCCCCCCGGCTGGTTTTTCCGCGGCGTTCGCCCGAGATGTTTGCATAGGATGCTCGGGATAATGTGAGAATACTGTCTCTCCAGCGGGCATTCTTTGGCACGGATAAATAATGCTCGATGTTTGATCTCGTTCCGGATGTTGCGCCGTTTTATAATCGATCTGGCCATCTCTACAAAATTTTTGATTAATCGTTATAGTTCAAGTTTTAATAAAAATATACGAAAGAATTGCTTATCTGATTCCTAGGGGTGTGCGGGTACCCGAAATTTAGGGTTCCGGTCGGCATCCCGAAAGTTTATAAACTTCGGGTACCCGAAATGACAGTCGGGTCGGAATCCCGAAAGTTTATAAACTTCGGGTTCCCGAAATGACAGTCGGGTCGGAATCCCGAAAGTTTATAAACTTCGGGTACCCGAAATGACAGTCGGGTCGGAATCCCGAAAGTTTATAAACTTCGGGTACCCGAAATGACAGTCGGGTCGGGTCGAGTCGGGCTCCCGAAAGTTTGCAGTATTTAGGTATCCGAAGTTAAAGTTGGGGCAAGTCTGCGGCCAACTCTGCGGTAAATAACTCTGTGGATATTAAAATGCCCAATCATCGGCTATATTAACATTTCGATTTGTAGTAAACTCTGTTTCCTAAATAATTATAGAAACAGTGTGCGGACGAAGAGTGCCTTGTAAGAACAGTGCTTACTAGAAACAGAAATGTCCCGATACATTCAGTAATCTTGAAGACTATTATGCTTCCTACACTCAAATTTAAAATAAAATACCGTTATTTCACATAATGTATTCGAAATTATTTCTTTCCCTGGCGAAATTCGAGAACCGATTACACGGGAAATATAAAAATCATTTTAAACCTGCCAGTGAAAATAAAAGATTGAACTGAAAATTCATAAAACAGCGTTATACTTACATATATAAATACAACTTTAACTTCGGGTACCCGAAGTTTATAAACTTCCGGGATCCCGACCCGACCCGATCATTGCCCGACGTGACCCGAGATTTCGAGTACCCGGACACCCCTACTGATTCCTATTTAATCTGTCGAAATACAAGGCAAACCACCCGGATAACTTTCAATATTTTTCATCATACTCAACATCCCGACATACGAGTTATCGGTGAATAATTCAAACAAGACCCATCCAACCAGTACATCATGTTCCCTCCTAATTGTAATATCTTCAAGTATCCCCACAGATTCCCCAATAGGGTTCTGATAGCTCTCGGCAAAATTGTCAGATTCCCAGCGACGACGTTAACGACTGGTCATCCGCAAGCTTCCTATCCCCAACCATAATTCCGACACGATTTCCCGGAGTCGTCTGTTCGTCGTTAAGACGGTTCGAGAGAATGACGATTCACTTTCACGCGGCCTGATCGAGCGCGAATGGAATCACTTGACGTCGCTGCGCGAAGTCAGCCATCTGTTGTTCGAGAGTTTTTGCTTTGTCAGTTTCATCATTTGCGAGTACATATCGCGAAGCAATATACCGGGTGTCTCACGCAACTGCAACAGGCTGTTTGAATAGGTAAAACATTGAAAGAGATTTCCTGATGGAATCACTTCATTGGTTTTATCATTTACGAATACATATCGCGAAGCAATATACCGGGTGTCTCACGCAGCTGCAACAGGCTGTTCGAATAGGGAAACATTGAAAGAGATCTCCTTCTATGCGAATCGAATCATCGATTTACACTTATTCTGTCGTGTTGCCGATGTCGATGGCGTCATTGAAAATTACTGTGTCGGTTCATTTGAGAATACGATCCATACAAAATGTACAGCATTCGATGGGCACAAAGGTGAAATTCTGTCCGCGAGCGGATCGAAAACTCTGAGCCGGGCTTTTATCAGTCGAACAATTTCACAAGGCGAAAGCTCCGATAATTGTGAAACGGTACCGTGTTTAAAACGCGCGCTTTATACTCGCGGCTGCCGTCGCGCCGCGTTGTGCCGAGGCGATAACCATCGACACAGGAAATAGGGTCCAGCGGAAAGCCGACTATTATGTACCAATTAAAAGGTGCGATTTCGAAAATTTATACTGGTTTCGGGGAAACTTATGCTGAGTCGCAGTAAAAATTCGGCACCGAACGGAGTCGCGCGAACGAACCATGAAGAGTCGTTTGAATCTCGAGCGCAGATTCCGCCGGATTTCCGCGTACGGCCCATAAAAATCGGCCGTACTCTCCGTAAATCGCTGGACATTTCGGATTTCCGGATTAGCCCCGTCCGCGTATCCGTTCAGGGCGGCCGGTCACGTCGCCTCATAAATTCTTCGCGTTGAAACGATCTCGTTGGACCCGCGCGCGACCGCCGCGAAAACCGTTTCTTCGCAATCATCCACCCGCGCCCGCCTTCCTTCTATTTGTCTCCACTTTTTCATAAGCCGAAATTTCCGGTGACAAATGTCCCATCGATCCACCGAAAATCAAACACTACCATCAACTGAAACTACAGGGTGTCCCAAAATTAGTGTACTTCCCAGAAATGGGAGGTTCCTTGAGTCATTTGAAGCGACATTTTCCTTTAAAAAAATGACGCCAGCGGTTTTGTTTAGGAGTTATTAACAAAAAACACGGACCAATCAGAGCGCGGCTACAGCGGATTGAATCTGGCTCGGCCAATGGTGCCGCCACGCTAAGCGGGACCTGTCGCTGAGTCGGACTCCGTTTGCTCTAGCCGCGCTCTGATTGGTCTGTGTTTTTTGTTAATAACTCCTAAACAAAGCCGCCAGCGTCATTTTTGTAAAGGAAAATGTTGCTTCAAATGACCCAAGGAACCTCCCATTTCCGGGAAGTACACGAATTTTGGGACACCCTGTATATTCTCAGTAATATAAGTAATTTTTAGTTTCGACCGCAATATGAAGATAATTGGTTCGATAAATTTCTACACACTCTAGCAATTTTGTAAGCACACTCAAACGTGTCGATTCGGATGTGAATCAAGGTGTGTTTGCTATTAAAAATGTATAATAGTAGGGTTTGAGTATGCTTACAAAATTGCTAGAATTAATTTTAACTAACTAAAATTAATTTCAATATTCTCAGTAATCTTAAAATTCTTGAATGGTTCGTTAGAATAAATACTTGTAAGGAACGAAGATTTCCGTCGCGGTTGTGGAATTAACGTAATCCATCAATTTGTCTCTACTTTTTCCACGTTTGTTATTAAAAATGTTTAATAGTAGAGAGAGAGTTTGAGTATGCTTACAAAATTGCTAGATTGTGTATAAATTGATCGAACCTTGCGCCGATAAAATTAATTCCAATATTCTCAGTAATCTTAAAATTCTTGAATGGTTTGTTAGAATAAATAATTATAAGGAACAGAGATTTTCGTCGCGGTTGGGGAATTAACATAATTCATCAATTTGTCTCTACTTTTTCATAATGACAACCCCTAATACTTCTCCGAATTTCTCGGAAAAAATTAAACACCGATGACTTTCATGAATGAAAACTACATCTTCAGTCATCTTAAAATTCTTAAATTGTTCGTTAGAATAAATACGTGCACGGAACAGAGATTTCCGTCGCGGTTGAGGAATTAACGTAATCCGTCAAAGGCTCATTAATCCCTGCACCCCTAATACCAACTTCGGTCGTCATACACGAACCATTCTGCGGGTACCAGCGTCGACTGTAATTATCATTCTAAATTCGAAATATAATACATAAATCGCATATTATGATATTCATAACACGAATCTTGTTGACGCTACAATTAATAGCCGGATCAGTTTCACAGTAAATATTCTGGTATTATTTTCATAAAGTAATTCAAAGTATATCAGTTCTAGTGGTCCGTGGAACTGTTAGACAACGGATCGAATCTGCATGAAGGTCCTCGCTGTAAATCTCGCTGTAACAGCAAAGATAACAGATCGTTAAGCTTCTTTGCAAGAAGAGGGCTTCGACTAACCGAGCAGAGATCCTCCTCGGCGGAACAGCAAGGAGATCCGGGAGAACGGAATCGGTGGCGCTCGACGTAACCAGGCGACAACGTAATGTCGACGCCGGCATAATTCTCGGCCAACTTTGCCAATGTATCACGCGTTCGGCGTCGCTAAACAGAGACGGTTTATCGCGTGCACGCCAGTAATGGCGCTGCGGGTTAACAACGTGGGACAAGCAAACAACGTCGAGACAGTTTCCGCGGGCGAAAGTTCGCGCGAAGAGAGAGTGATAGAGAGAGTGAGAAACGGAATGAGAGTGTGTGGGTGTGCGAGAATGCGAGAGAGATAGTAGTCTTCGCGCAACAATAACGTGTGGGGGCGGGTCACGAGCAACACCCGCCCCGGATTACTGCAACTTCCCCGTTTTCCGGCCAGGACAGGGGTTTATTAATATCGCGGCGACCGGGACCAGGCCGTGCCGCTGCTCTCCTCTTTGGAACGCTACGCGAACGGATTAATGCCGCGCTTACTTCTCGTTTACGAGATTATACGAACTACTCGTCCGCTTGGGATTTTATGCAGGTAGGTAACCATGAATAGGATCGAAGGCTGCAACTATGGATCGGGTCCGTGACGGAGGAAGAGGGACCAGCGATATCGGGATTTGTACACTTTTGAAATTATGGGAGCAATACGCGGTTGTTAATCGCCGAACTTAATTCAGGGTGGCATCCCCACTAGGATAGTGTAGAGAGAAGGTATCTTCGAGCGGTGAGAATTCTGTCGAATGTCGCGTCGATAGTAACTGTAACGACGTGACGATTTGATATTAGTTAATTATTCATTTATTTTGCGTTCTTCATATTTTATAATTTGCGTTATTCATTATTCTGGTCTTAATGCTCTTTGATACCAATAATCAAACACCGATTTCGGCATTTTGAAAAATTCGACCTCTAAGAGGGTGGAAAGGGGTTGTAACATTTGCATGAGGAATATTTTGTTCGTAGTCGGATTTCTGTGAAACTTGGTCTTAATGCTCTTTGATATAATTAATCGAACACCTATTTCGGTATTTTTAAAAATTCATCCCCTAAGGGGGTGAGAACAGGTTGCAACGTTTTGTATGAGGAATACTTGGTCTTTCTAAATGCTCATTGATACAATGAGAATTGGGGTGAATGGGGGGTTGAAATGTTTTATGGAGAAACAATATCAATTTTCGAGGGCATTAAACAGTTTCCTGTACGAGCGAAGCCGCGGGGGGAAAGCTAGTATTTTATAATTTGCATTATTCATTATTCTGGTCTTAATGCTCTTTGATACAAATAATCAAACACCGATTTCGGCATTTTGAAAAATTCGACCTCTAAGAGGGTGGAAAGGGGTTGTAACATTTGCATGAGGAATATTTTGTTCGTAGTCGGATTTCTTTGAAACTTGGTCTTAATGCTCTTTGATATAATTAATCGAACACCTATTTCGGTATTTTTAAAAATTCATCCCCTAAGGGGGTGAGAAGAGGTTGCAACGTTTTGTACGAGGAATACTTGGTCTTTCTTAATGCTCATTGATACAATGAGAATTGGGGTGAATGGGGGGTTAAAATGTTTTATGGAGAAACAATATCAATTTTCGAGGGCATTAAACAGTTTCCTGTACGAGCGAAGCCGCGGGGGGAAAGCTAGTATTTTATAATTTGCGTTATTCATTATTCTGGTTCGACGTATTGAATAGAAAAGACGTGTTTGATCTCAGACGGAGATTTAAATCAGACAATTTAATTAATTATATTCAAGGACGTGTTCTTTACGGACGTGTTATTTCTAGTTACGAATTAATTCCTACAATAGTATCTCTGTTCTCAAAATTGGCGAGGAACCTACCGTTTTGATCGAGACCATCTATCAAATTTCAGATCCTTCCATTCTCTGTTGACGCCACCATTCTGCACTGATCCTTTCATCCGCTCCTGACGCCATCACCCTTCTCTGATCTCTCCACCCTTTTCACCTGGCTCCTCTACGCTCCCCTGATCTATCCACCCTCATCATCTTCCTCTGGTCCCACCATTGTCATCCAAAGATTCTCCTGCACCCCTCCACCTTCTCTCGACTCGTTCACCTTTTCCTGGTTACTCCACCTTCTTCGGCTCTCTTCACCTTTCCGTGGTCCCTGCACGTTCTCCCGATCCCTCCAAGCTCCCCTGATTGCTTTTCCTGATCCCTAAACCATTCGTGATCCCTGCTCCTGATCCATCCAGCTTCTCCTGAGATCCCTTCACCTCTCTTCCGATCCTCCCAGCCTCCCCCGATAGCTTCTCCTGGTCCCTTCATTTTCTCCTGATCCCTCCATCCTTTTCTGAAATCTTTAACCTTGGCTGGTCCTTTTCCTAATTTCTTTACTTTTTACCCATCGATCCTCCTTCTCCTGATTCATTACGAATGTTAATGTAACCTTTTGACTTATTCGACACTGTGTTTAAAATTGTCATTATGTAGATGCAGACTTCTGTGAACGCGTTAACACAACTACATCGACATGCGTGGTGGACGTCAATGAACTGGGTGGCAGACTGCCGTCCAAATTATCTGGTCAGGGATCGTTATCGACCTAGTTACTAGATGACGATGTTTTCTCGACAGAGCACCGTAATTGCCGCTCTTTTTACCTCCCCCAAGGGAGAGCGGCCCGTTTAACTTAATCGATTGCCGGTTTTTGTGAGCAAGCATGTCGTTGTGTTATCGATGTCCTGCGCAGCAGTGCTCGGTTGATTTCTCGGAATAAAGTTGAAATACAGTAAATCCTTGTATACCGTCCAATTGGCGTGTTCTGGGCAGACAGCGTTTGCAATGATGATTTGTTTTTTTTTTTAAGTTATGACTGCGTCTATCGCGCCGAGCGAGACTTCAATAGAAAGCCGAACATAGAGAAAGACAGAATGAAATGCGGATCGCGTGACCGGAAAGTTTTTTCGCCGTCGCTGGCACAGCGTTGACAGGCAGTTGAGTGAGTAGGCACTAGACAACGTTCACGATGACGACCCTGGACGGTATTTAAGGTTTTACTTTACTAACTTCGGCAGAATCTGTTTCAATATAAATTAATATCATCCTTTGCTCGCAGAATTTCGCTTTTATTCTCAGTCCAGAATCATTTTATTTCAGTGTTCAAAGACTCGGCCAGGGTAGAAAAGTTCGATGTATAAGAAAATGAAAAATTGGATCCTGTGTAGAAATTGAAAATATAGATGAATGGCGGTTTGGACGTTCAATGAAAATATTAAAAAACTAGTATAAATTCCGGTAGTTATTGTTCAGTTGAACTGGAATATGAGAATGTTGGAAACGTATAATATTTTCAAAAACAATTGCATCTTTTCTGTTTATATTAATTTCGACAGGTTACTTGCAACAAACATCCTGTATTGAACGTTACTCGTTTGCCAGTTGAAACAGTTGAAATAGTTTGCATCACTCTGATAGGACTGATGAATCTTTTATCCGAAATATTTCATTCGACGTTGCTTTCAATAGATTTCAATTCAGAATTTTTTTAAACAATACTTCTTTGAACGTCAGAGTTGAGTACACGTCCAATCACAAACTACTATAGAGAGTGTTGCGTAAAGTATCGAGAACCCTGAAATGGATGATTCTTCACGTGATTCCAATCACCATTTTCCTTTGTCATATCGTGCAGGGTTCCGATACTTATCAACACACCCTGTATATTGTAACACACAAACGTCTTCGTCTTGGCTTTAATCCTTGAAGCCCGAATATAGAACCCCGAATGCTGAATGTACAGGTTAATTAAATTAAACGGATAAGTAAATCCGCAGTGTGTAGGTAATTTTGCACAAAGATCGACGTACGCGAAGACCTCTATGATCCTGGAAACACCAAATCATTGACTGGGAGGTTAATTACTTGACTCAAGTTAGATACGATATTCAAAAGCATCAGTAATATGAGAAATGCAAAGAAGACTGATTGAAATCTAAAAACTATCTGAACCTCTAAAAACACACCAAAACAAATCTAACGAAGCTTGCCCTGCTCGAATTTGAAAGTCGTCGAATTAAAAAGTTGGGAAATTAGAACACGTCAAAATTACCATGAGTAGACATTTTTAGCGCAACAAATTTACAACGCATCAGGATAAAATACGTCAGGTTCTCAATGCGTCGAATTTGAAACTCATCGAATTAAAAATCTGGGAAATTAGAACACGTCTAAATTACCATGAGTAGAAATCTTAGTGCATTCAATTTACAACTCATCAGGATAAAATACGTAGGTTCTCAACGCGTCGAATTAAAAAGCTGGGAAATTAGAACACGTCCAAATTACCATGAGTAGAAATTTTTTGGTACATCCAATATACAACGCGTCAGGATAAAATATATCGTGTTCGTAACGCGCCGAATTCGAAAGTTGTCGAATTAAAAAGCTGGGAAATTAGAACACGTCAAAATTACCATGCGTAGAAATTTTTTAGCGCATCCAATTTATAACGCATCAGGATAAAATACGTCAGGTTCTCAACGCGTCGAATTCGAAACTTGTCGAATTAAAAATTTGGGAAATTAGAACTCGTCAAAATTACTATGCGTAGAAATCTTAGTGCATCCAATTTACAACTCATCAGGATAAAATACGTCGGATTCGCAACGCGCCGAATTCGAAAGTTGTCGAATTAAAAAGCTGGGAAATTAGAACACGTCAAAATTACCATGCGTAGAAATTTTTTAGCGCATCCAATTTATAACGCATCAGGATAAAATACGTCAGGTTCGCAACGCGCCGAATTCGAAAGTTGTCGAATTTTAAAAGTCGTCGAATTAAAAAGCTGGGAAATTAGAACACGTCCAAATTACCATGAGTAGAAATCTTAGTGCATCCAATTTACAACTCATCAGGATAAAATACGTCGGATTCGCAACGCGTCAAATTTGAAAGTTGTCGAATTAAAAAGCTGGGAAATTAGAACACGTCAAAATTACTATGCGTAGAAATTTTTTTAGCGCATCCAATTTATAACGCATCAGGATAAAATACGTCAGGTTCTCAACGCGTTGAATTTGAAAGTTGTCGAATTCAAAATTCGTCGAATTAAAAAGCTAGGAAATTAGAACACGTCAAAATGACCATGCGTAGAAATTTTCGCACACCCAATTTACAACGCATCAGGGTAAAAAACATCGGGTTCACAACGCGCCGAATTTTTGAAAGTGTTAAATTCCAAAGTCGTCGAATTCTCAGCGCGTTGAATTTGAATCGCTGGGAATTAGAACGCGTCGATTACATGTAAACAGCGGTCCATTACCCTTCTCTGTGCGGCGTGTTGCGGTGCGGCGTTACGCGAAAATAAATCGTCCGTATCGTGGTTAAAAAAAAGGAGCGCGGATAGAAGCCCGTCAACAAGCATTCTGGCACGGTGCCGTCGGAATTTCAGCGAAAGATTGTCTTGGACCAGGCTGCCAAACCCCGGAGTCATGCCGCGGAAAACGGGGATTTTTACGTAGCGAGATTTCCTTTCTCTCTCGCCGAGGGAAAATGAATTTCCCGGCGAGTGAACGATCCGAGTGGAGAGATAGAGAATGAGAGGTATATAGATAAAGATAGAGGACTTTATAATACGCATCGGCGAGGCATCAATTAAATCCGAGTTACAATTCGCCCCATGGAATACAGCTTCCAAATATACATTTCATAATTGCGTCATTAACTCATGGAACACGGACCGCCGCGATTGGTCGTCGCGAACCAGTTGACCGATTACGGGTCCCGGTTACCGGAACAGACCCGACCCGGACCGACCCGACGCGACGGAAAACCGGTTGAAATTCTATTCGACAATTCGACAAACTTTTCAACGCTCGAATAATTGCGGCGTTCTCTTCCTCCGTCGTGGATTTCCACGACCGCTGAGTATTTCATTCGAAAGAGCTTTCATCCCGTCACAGGGATCTGGTTATTTAATATCGATGTATAGCCCAGAGTAATGCTGTATCTTATAAAAGCTTATTTCTATCTTTTCCGTTTCTGTTCGTTTTTCTTCTTTCCCTTCGCGCGGAAGGATGAGCAAGAAGATTCGAGTACAATTTCTTTCTCTTTTTCCGGAGGATTCGGATATTAAAAGTTGAAAGGAACCGTTGGCACTTAATTATTAAATTACCTTTACCCTTGTCGTCGTGCGATCAACGGCGCACAACGTTTTAATAAATATCAATTAGAGATGATTGAAACCGTCCCAATCAATATGAATTAAATTTCACGAGGAACGTTTTAATAAATATTAATTGTGTTTGATTAAAGCCACCTTAATTAGTCTGTCGCGATCATTCGATGTTTGCGAACATTCTTTTGTCCCTAACTGTGTATGCCAGTGTTCCTGAAAATGTTAAGAGTCTGCGCGGAGAAAGTTTTTTTCGTGGTAACACTGATAAACATACATATTTATCCATATATACATACATATAAATATTTTTCTCTTTTTTTATGAATGTCTTTATTAAAAGACGTTAATCAAGCCCCATATATTTTTGTTGTTACGATTCCACGTTGGCAGTCCTGACTAGGCGCCATCTGGTCTAACTGGCTGAACTAAAATTGGCTCTAGACTTGCTTTAGACACTGGCATCATGAATGGAATATGGGGAAATTGAATGCAATCACGGGCTGTCGTCTTTTACCTTGTACGAGCATATTTTGAGCTGCACAAGGGTTCATTTGATAGAGGAAGGTTAACTCCACCACGCTGTGCCCCATCATATCAGTGAAAAATGTCTATTTGTGACAGAAGCATGCATCGGAATCTGCTGCTGTTTTTCTCGATGTTTGCTCTACTTTGGCCTTATTTTTCTGTCACAAATAGACATTTCTCACTGATATGATGGGGCACAGCGTGGTGCAGTTAACTTTAATCAAATGAACCCTTGTGCAGCTCAAAATATGCTCGTATAAAGTAAAAAACGAAACCTAACCTAACAAACCCATGTTTCGATACAAAATCTAGTAAGATTCTAGTTACTGTCTGGTTATCACACGTGGTGCTCCTTGCCTCTTATGCTGAGAGCTTGATTTTTTTTTGTAAAGAGGTAAGAGAAGTTACTTTTTATATATTTATTGTATCCAAGTAAAACGTACACCCACAGTGACAGGTACATTTATCCTAGCGTCTCTTTTGATCAGAAAAGTGCTCGTTGAACGTGGCTCGATGTGAAAGGAACAAATTGTTACGAGTTGTTAGACCGTTTTACAGTGAATCGTGTTCAATGGTTTTTGCGAAGACGCGTTTACGGTGTTGCGGCGTCGATGACGACAACAAAGACGAGGAGGACAACGAAGTCGAGGAAGACGTCGACGCGGTCGAGCGGGTCAGCAACTCGACACCATCAGCAGCCCCGACGACATCCTGTCCCGGCAGCAGGTCGGTGCACCCTGCGAAACAGCCCGGAGTGCTCGAGACGACGGCGACACGAGTTTCAGATTTAGTAGCGAGTTGCCCCGAGGACCCGGCGGAGATGAGAAACCAACGAGCCTGCTAAGCGTCCGAGGCTCCTCTTTAAAGAAACCCTCTCGGTGCCACTTAATCGATCCCAGCCCGGCTTTTAGGGCACGGGGATGGTTCGTCGACGCCACGCCACGCCACGCTGTTACCAGTCAGCCCGTGAGAACGGTTTACAAGCCGCCCTCGTGATTTATCTGACTACAACCGGCTACCCCCACGTTTTCTTTGGAATTACCGGGCCGAAGTCTTGCTACTCGCTCCCGTAAACTTTCAGATCACCCGTTGCTCCCTTAGAACGCTGCGACCGCGATTTATCTCGCTTCCCCACCATCGATCTTATATTTATCACCTTCGGTGGATCCACGGGTGAGACTTTTCTTACGGTTTGTTTCATTAAATGTTAAAATTTATTTTTTAAATATTTCTTTTAAAGATAAAATTTGAAAAACCTGACATAGGCCCTTCTGCTAGACTTCTACGGCACAATGAAGTTTGCAACTTACACGATAATTAATTAGTTGTCGATCGAAATTTATCTTTAGGATATTATGAATTTTTATTCTTGGCGCAAAGGTTCGATTATTTTTCTACACAATGAATAGCTATTTTGTAGGAATACTAAACGCTGGATTCGGATTTGAATCTTTCGGTTCAAGAACCACGTTAGCTATTAAAAATGTTTAATACGAGGAAAAGAAAGGAGGTGTTTCGTCCTAGACCCGCTAGACGACTCATTACACGATAATCTAGTTCATTTGAGAATGCATGAATTAATATTCATAGGCGAGGTTATAATTTAGTTGATATACGTAACGACAGGGAGAAAATGTCGGTCGGAGTTCAAGATTGAAACTGCCAATGAAAAATTGTACAATCCAGTGTATAGAATGTTTTAGTTGGAACGAACCAGTTCTTCCAGATGTAGTTTTCGTTGCTCTCGAGTTTCTGTAAATTGGTGCGCGGGAGTAAGTATATATTTTCATAAACGTATGCGGCACAGTCGTTACTGGCCTTCTTTCGCGTCACGGCGATGAATGAACCAGCGTTTGCATATTGTCAGCCTGTGTTATTACGTGGTAGTTAGAAAGGACTTCTTTTTGCGAATGACGATAACAGAGAAACGAATACAATTTCTCTTAGGGCTAAACTCCAAGAGTTTTTTTACCCACGAGAGTTCGTGAATAATTCATTAAAAAATATTATCTCGCGGATTAAACGGACGCGAAATTTAATGAATACCAGAAACAGACTGAGAACGCACCCCTTTGACGGCTCTTTTTTACTCTAGGGAATAATAAAAAGAGTTACAACGTCGGAGCACGTACCCCGTGTGCTCGCCTGATTTGTCTCCTCGTGACCTTTTCTAATTTTCCTTTTTCTACCTTTTTTCTTCTTCTTCTTATTCGCCATGAAACGAACCCATTCCCAGTCAGCTTCTGAAATTCAAAGTAATGTAACGCGAACGTTAAAGCGGACACCAGAAAGTGAGTACCAGAAACGTTACGATCAATGAACCCGACGCTGTAATGCCTGTGCCGGGTCTCAAGGAGACTATTTCCCCGCTGATAGTCCTACAGCTATTTCATTTTGTAGGGGAAATGCTCAAATGAATTATTCCCGAGCCTTCATTATCGTAATTCATACGCCTTACGACTAAACTTTCGGTTTTTCAACGAATTCGTGGCTCCGAGTGATCATTAAGGAAATCAGGAATTTCGTAGAAGCTTCTTACCTAGATATACTGGGTAAGTCAGTGAAAACTACTACCTAAAATAACACTAATTTAATAATAATAATTTTTTTAGATGAATAATATTTTACGATTTCTAAATGAATTTTCAGTAGAATTTTATGTTTTTACAATCAGGTTCTAACCAGGCGAGTTTAATTTAATTATCACGTTTCGTATATTAATTATCACGTAAATTGAATTAGTGGTATATTCGTTCTTCTCTCAGAATTCAATTTGCAAATGAATTTTTATTGAACTTTCAGCTGAATCCAGCTGGATTTTAATTTAATAAACATTTCTTCTCGATGAAGATTATTAACCAGTCTACGCGCATTGTTCAAGTGATTTTTATACGAATAATTTGTAAATTAAATCGATGGTACATTTATTCGATTTTCAATATGCAACTTTTAAACCTTCATTATCGGAGCTTGCAATAAATAAACTAAGGTGCTTTATGCAGATTCATGTTTTTAAAGGCTGTTTTATGAAACCAGGATTTTTCACCTCGATAAATATTCCTCGATAAAGAAGCGCGTTGGCCGGTATATATTATTCACGTAATATTTGTACGAAATGTAAACCAAACTCTGTCGGTGCATTTAATCGACTCTCTCAAGTTACAATTCCTAAATGAATTTTACGATAAACTTTTATTATCGCAGCTTACTTGTATCATAAATAAATTGCAGCTCTTTTTATACATTCATATTTTTACAGTCTGTTTTATGAAACCAGGATCTTTTATCTCGGTAACATTTCTCTTTGACGAAGAAGATTATTAATCAGTCTATACCATTGATGTAATTTTCGCATGAACGGTTGGCAAATTTTTGCTGCAATCCTCAAAGTAAAATACTTGTCTAAATAAACTATTCTCGAACGTTTATTGTTACAGCTTATATATATAATATGTTCCGGGTGTTTGCCTAAACAATTGGAAAATACAATTCTAACATTATTTATAGTTTCAAGATCAAGTTAAAAAATCAAAGTGACCTTAATCTTCGATAAAAAAAATTAAACACGCTGGAACAATAATTTTTTTACATAATTTTTGTTATTTTCAGAAATTTCCTTGAGGTCGACTCCTTTGAAGCCGACTATCTTTCAATTAAAAAAAGGTTTTACCATATTCTGGTCGAAATATTGAATTAACTATGCGTACTAATTATTGTTCATTCCGGGGTACCTTCGTAAATGGATTTATTTCTGCTTTTTCGGATCAAATAGCCGTCTGTGCGACGCGAAAATGTTCCGGAAGACGCTGGAAGGAGGACGCGGTCCGAGATGAAAAATAATAACTGCATAATTAGACGGGGAACGTCTAGAGACGGGCAAAAGGTAATCTCGATAGAAGGCTACGCCTCTTTTCTGCTCGTCGGGCCGGAATAAATTTTGAAAGAAACGAGCAGTGGGGTGATCGAAACGGTTAATCGATTCACTAGCCGATGAAATTACTCCCGGCGACTGGTATATATTTGCATGAATGGGATATCCATTCCCGATGGAACGAATCATATCGAATAGCGATTCGACAGAACGGACGAATTCTGGGTAACGACGTTTACAAGACTGCACCCGGTTTACTTTGTATTCACGTGCGTTTAATTGCGAGACCGTGCGCGCAATCCCATTTCGCGGACGCCGCGGGAAACTGTCAGTTTAACTTTAATCACGACCGCGGCCATGCCTGTTTGCCTCGATTTTACTTCGACGAATTTGAGAATTGCTTTACTCGCGTGCAACGCGCGCCACTGTTCTAATTACAACCGCGAACGAAATTAACCAATTGCCGGACTCGACAGAATGTGAGAAATTGGGCGGGAACAAGCGTTTGTCGAGCCGACCGTGAAACGAGCATACGAAAAGCTGCTCCTGATAAGATCACTCCGACATTAATCCTTTGACATGGAACATTCACACGCCGGTGCTCGTGAAATTTATACGAAACCACTTATTTGACGCCTTATGTTTAGTCGTAGTTTTCCGAGGACACTCTCAAGTGACGTGCGGACGTATTCCTACTCAAGGTTGTAAGGCTTGAGCATGGTTATGAAACTGCGGACACGTCGACTCGAGAATGACCCCGTACGACTGGATATTACCCGCCAAATTAATATTGGGTAACCGGTTCAATGGGTAAAGTGATAAGACAATAATTAGATCGGATTGATTCGAAAGAAATACATTAAAGAAAGCGTTTCGTCCCGGACCTGCTAGTGGACTCGTCAGCAGGCTTGTGCGAGAACCCGGATTTCTCGGGTTCGGGACGGGTCGGGTTCCCGAAAGTGCGATACGTTTCGGGTTCCCGAAATTCTTCGGGACCCCGAAACTCTTTCGGGGCCTCGAAACCGTTCGGGATTCCGA
>CM052342.1:8213696-8269608 GCA_028455595.1 Lasioglossum vierecki
GTATAGTTTTCAAAGTGCCGCGATCGTGAAAACACGAGGCACACTTGAAAACATTTTAATATATACAATTCTATTTGAAAAAATAATGGCTTAAAATCTTGGAAAAAGATATATGTCCATGAAAAAGATTAATTGCGGATCGAGCACTCCTCGAATGAAATAATATTTTTCTCGTACATCATTTCATAATATCATTGAATATTATCAAATTCAAATAAAACGTTGAACTTATTATATTTGAATCGATCTGTAAATTTAGTTGAATAAAAACTTGTGAACGCCTCTTTTCCTTTCTGCTTTTACGATTAGAGGCTTCTCGCGAGCAGTAGCAGGAAGAAAATGATCACAATTGCGGTTCTCAGGAGCCAGTCATGTTTCCCGCGTCGTATTTCCTGTCCGACTCTTGAACGATGATTACAGTCTTCAGGCTTAACCTTCGACCGCTTTTTTCTCGTGTAAAAACGAAGGGAGGTGAAAAAAGACGCAGAAACGTCTGGAGAGAGCGGAACGGAAGAGAGGCTCGTAGCTCGTACGGAGCCGTTATTGCGTTGATAACGGTGGGAGGGAGGGGGACACGAGGTACGAAACAGGCGACATTCATTAATCGACGCCACAGCATCGTCACCCCTTTAGGCGCAAAAGCTTTTGCGTCTCATTAGTGTGGCACCGAGGGAGGGTTGCATCGAAGAGGAGCCGCGCCAGCTACACATTCACCACTTTCTCTCTATCCCTCTTTCCCTCTTACCCACCCACGCTCTCAATGGCGTAGCCCAGGCATTTTCGTTTCGTTTTGTTTCAGTTTTCGGCTGTTATCAGATCCCGATGCGGAATATTCCTCTTCCCTTCATTATCGAGCCACTTCCGCAAGAATGATAAATGATCCTTGATATTCTGATTCGGTACGGTTAGGCTAAACATCCCTCCTCCCGATTGTGGTCCTGTTATCCACCAATTACTCCCTACGAGTTGGTCAGAATAGTAAGGGACTGTCGTAAATGTTGGGACATTATACAGGGTGTCCCAAAATTCGTGTACTTCCCGGAAATGGGAGGTTCCTTGGGTCATTTGAAGCAACATTTTCCTTTACAAAAATGACGCTGGCGGCTTTGTTTAGGAGTTATTAACGAAAAACACGGACCAATCAGAGCGCGGCTGCAGCGGATTGATTCTGGCTCGGCCAATGGCGCCGCCACGCTAAGCGGGACCTGTCGCTGAGTCGGACTCCGTTCGCTATAGCCGCGCTCTGATTGGTCCGTGTTTTTCGTTAATAACTCCTAAACAAAGCCGCCAGCGTCATTTTTGTAAAGGAAAATGTTGCTTCAAATGACCCAAGGAACCTCCCATTTCCGGGAAGTACACGAATTTTGGGACACCCTGTATTACGCGAAAAAATTATACCGTTGAAAGGTTGCTAATAAAAATGTCAAAAACACCATGCAATGAATCCTGTAAGATTTGTTTTTATTAATTTCGCTTCAGCACGATCAAGACTAGTAATATTTCGTGTAGGGCGTTCTGCATAGAGGACGATTCCGCTTTCCAATATTTGTCCGTGAGCAGCAAGAGAAATAAGATAAGGGAAGATAGGTAGAACGAAATCAGGAATACAGAAATCAGGTTGGAACGTGCATCATTCTGATCGATATCAAATCTGAAAACTCTTTCGTCAGATCAAGCGTGTATGCGCGAGAGCATTGTTACCATACAAAATCCACGCTCAAGCAATTCCACATCGAGTCAAATTTCCGTGTCAACTTTCACGTGACGCGAAACTCAAACAGGTCTCTACGCGACGAACTTGCACAATGACTGAAACCACTCGTAATGTTTACCTTTCGAACGCAGGTGGAGAGGAAACGTAACTACTTACAATGTTGCCGCTCTATCGGAAATAAAATTATTCGCTGCAACTTAGACTATTGTGCCACTTCTATCGGAATATTCTGAATACGTTCAAACTGAGAGTTTAAACTGTCTTGGAGAAACCACTGTTTTGTTGTCAACATTATACCCCTTGACAAAAATGATAGCATAAACTTGTCTATCCGTCAGGGTGTCCTGGATGCTCTCTCTGCTTTAAACACTGTGCAACAAATAGTGTTGCTTTCGGATCGTCTTAGTTTGACCTACGATAGGGATATTCTTGGTTGCATCTATCGTGTACAAATTGTCGCGTCTATAGAAAATCCCATGGAAATCACCGACACAGTTTTCACCGACTCCAGATTTGACCAATAACGCATTTAACCGACAGTGGATTTGATCGACAGAAATTTGACCGACAATGATTTTAGATTCGTTGTCGGTCAAATCCGCTGATTTTCTATAGACGCGACAATTTCTACACGGTAGATGCAACCAAGAATATACCCCCCAACTTAGTAATCTAATCTCGGTTCGATATATCGGTTCGATAGAAAAGAGAGAGACGCCTTTGATAAAAAATAGCTTCCCTATACGGTAGACGCGACCAAATCCCCCGAGGCTGTCGCATCTATAGAAAACATACCGTATTTAAATATTAAGTATGTTGGGGTACTAGAGACTTCAGGCATCAGAGTAATTGGGTTGTATAGACGAGGTTCTGAACAAGAAACAGAATTGTTGAATAGTTCGTGGCGCAAATGAAGGTGTTAGATTGTAGAAGGGCAAGAACGTTGAAGGGGTCGGCGCGATGAGAATTACATGGGATGACGTAAGTGCTCGATAGGGTACCCTAAGGAAACGGTGTTGGCGTTCTCTTCCGGTTCGTCTGGCTACGCCACTGGCTCCCCTCGGGGTCCCTTGAAGTGGAAGAGGGAAAGGTAGGGGAAGAAAACGGTCGGGACGTGGTACTCCTACGGCTACGGTCGAATGTTCCCTTTGTACTTAGCCTCGACGAAGACGATAACAGCGGGGAGAAGAAGATCGCTCGGTGGCCGGGCTGTTTGGACGCGATAACATTGGATCTGATGTGGATTACGGCGTACATCACCGGGCTTTGCTTCACAGCGATCTTCGCGGACGTCCTCGTGATCCTGTCTGTCGGGTGCCTCCTGCGGATCTTCGAACGCCCCCTCCCCAACTAATTGGTAAGTCATTCCAGAAATAGCAACGCAACCTACAAGCTGAATAATTAAAGACTTCGTTAGTCAATCTAACATCAATATGTTTCCAGTTGGAAAATAGATCTGACCAGTCTTACTGCGTAAACAGAAACTTTGGCATGCCGAAGTATGAAGTTCCCTCCAGTTGAGAACATAGTTGAGAATCCAATGAAATTGATTCTGAGATTCTGGGTGAAGTACATCCGCCATTAGCCAATGGAAATTCAATTGCAAATTCGATTTATGTATTAACTTTGTTAACCAAGAGTATTTGCCACTGAAAATCATGTTCGAGGTCTTGGTTAGGTAAATAATGTTGTTCTTGGTGCTACAGCCAAGACGCTACAGAAAGATTTCACACGGAACAACCTAACAATTTCCCGCGGTATTTTCCGTCGACACATTTCGGTATTCTTCGAGGTTCGGCGAAGACGAAACAGGGGGTCTGTCGAATTTACGCGCAGCGATAAAGCTCGATCGGGTCGGTATCTGGCAACGAATCAATCCTGAACAATTTGGGCCGATCGAGCTCGCACAAAAGGATTCCGCGGCCGTTCGGCGACGAGCGAGTCGTCGCGAAGCAATATCCAATAACGTGTGACGCGACGCGCAGCATCTTCAGTGTTATCGCATCAGGATATCCTGTTTCCCGCGCGGACCCCATTGTCGTCCCCGCTCACAAAAGCGACGCTGGACTCGATTCTCCCCTATTTTTTCCGGGCGTCCGATAAAAAATAGGATGCGATACAGATTTTCAATTTTTCCGTTACTCTCCGCGCCTCCGTCTTCTCCTTTTCCAATTTCACTTACCTTTTTTTCCCTTCCATTCTCAAAAGCTGAATCATTCGGTGTAGCCGCGCGCGGAAAATCTTAATGGAACCCTTTGTTGGGCGAAATTGAAAGGATCGAGCGCTCCCTGACGAGTCTGACAGCTTTGTCTCCGCGAATTATGATAATTTGCCCGTTAGACGATTTTACGAGGAATAGAGCTCCTTCCTCTTCCTCCTCGCTAGTCTGTTAAATTATTCGCGAACGTTCACGACGATCCAACTATTCTTCCCGACGCGACGACGAGAAGCGGGTTCTACGTGTAGCCATGGAAATTGTTACGCTTGACAAATTTTTTTCCAGACCCACCAGGGAGCAGACCCGGCTCGCGCATGACGATTTTGACGAAGGTAACGCGGCATAGTTCTCGGAAAATGTTTTTACACATCTATTTTTTTATCGATATCGCAGGGGTGAAAACAACCCTTGGGGGTTTAAACTTTTTTTTTGCGTAACGTTTTCGAAGCCCGAGGTTGTGGGAAAACATTTCTTGATGCTGCCAGGCCTGGCGCGGCGTTACGGCCCAGTGTCACATCATGCGAGAATATCGAAAATGTATTTTTTGAAATTGTTGGGCGCGTCGTAAATGTTGTTACATTGCACGAATTTTGCCACTGGCTGTACAGTGTGCAGGGCGATTTTGAAAATCGAGTGATCAAGTTACCGGTGATGACAGTACAGGAAAAATGAATTTACTACAGTGTGTCCCTCCCGAGATACAATCGCGACGAACTGAGTTACGCAGGATTACAAAGGAATTGTTAATGCGATTGAGAATGACGCGTGCGCGATGAAATCAGATTAAAATGTGGATTTGATTCATTTTTTGTTACAATTGTATAAAATGTTCCTCTGAAATGTCCAATTAACGGATTCAAGATTTTTGAAAGTTTATTTGATTTTTGCTTTTTATAGTTGACGCAGGAAAGTTTTATTTTGCGGAAAATTTACCCAACAAAAACATCCTGTGAACAGGAGCCAATTTCTCTGTGGTCGTAAAAAGTTGGGAGTTCAAAGAAAATACGGCCAAGTTCGTTAGCTTAGAAATACCTCTTGCAATACTGAAAAAAGCTGTTCCTACAAATCTACACACTTGAATGTTTTACATGGAAAAGATGAGGAATAACAATGTTCTTATACGTGACCTTATAAACTCCTATAATGTAAACCTACCAAAAATGTACGTCATTAATTTCCATAAAGCCACAATAAATGTGATATTGTTATAAACGGTATAAAGTACAATTTTCAATAATGTTTAGAGAGCTCGCCCTATTCATTCAAAATTAAAAAAAGCGTTTGTAAAAATTAATTTGAAAGAATAATTAATTAATTACAAACGCTTTTTTTCAGTATCTTATACTATCGTATACTTATTTATGTTATGTTGCTATGTTCTATCCTACGTACCTATTTTTTAATGTTTTTTTTCAATACAACCCCTTTGAGGTGTAAAATTTCAAACTTTGATAATGATTCCTTTGAGTGTATGGAACCAACATGTTGTTCCGTAATCTTTAAGAATATAAATTAATACTTTTTCTCATAAGCATGTGAGTCTTTGCACATTTTTTAAGTCCAAATTCTTTTTTATTTTCTATTTATGTGAAAACACGTTTACCTAACCGTTTTATAATTTATACAAAATAATATCTTTGATTAATTCTTACAGACCCACAATAATGAAATTTTCTATTCTTGAAAATGGTATAGATTGAGACCGAAACGTTGAATTAAATTTCATGTGATATTTTTGCAAATTTGTTTATGTTCCAATTTATGGAACCAGTGCGCCGATAACATTAATTGTAGTTTGAAACAATTGTCGATCAAGATTCAGAGAACTATTGTATCTCAATTATACAGGGTGTCCCAAAATTCGTGTACTTCCCGGAAATGGGAGGTTCCTTGGGTCATTTGAAGCGACATTTTCCTTTACAAAAATGACGCCAGCGGCTTTGTTTAGGAGTTATTATCAAAAAACACGGACCAATCAGAGCATGGCTACAGCGGATTGATTCTGTCTCGGCCAATGGCGCCGTCACGCTGAGCGGGACCTGTCGCTGAGTCGGACTCCGTTCGCTATAGCCGCACTCTGATTGGTCCGTGTTTTTCGTTAATAACTCCTAAACAAAGCCGCCGACGTCATTTTTGTAAAGGAAAATGTCGCTTCAAATGACCCAAGGAACCTCCTATTTCTGGGAAGTACACGAATTTTGGGACACCCTGTCTTTCAATTACACATCTGATTAAAAACCGACTAAGGTGTTTCGTGTAAAATGAGTGCACCTAGATTACTGATCATACTGTTGTGTTTTTAAAGTTCTACTTGCTGCCTGTTCGTTAAAGTTGACGCAGAGAATCAGTTTCTTGCAGATTCCTCACTGATAATGTTTCGATAATGCAATATGGCTTCGTCGCGACTCATTTCTTGCTATCTCGATCCTCTTTGATGATCCCCGTTGTCGGCAAACAAGGCAAGCTCGTGTATCAATCGCCTCCGCGCAGATCCCTTATTAATATTCGTCGGGATAAATTAAGTACACTCGGGAACTAATTCCATCGCACGAGATTAGTTCGAGCGAACTTGTCGCGGAACATCGGACCAAGACTGAGAGTCAACAGTGGTTGTTGACGATACAATCTAACGCCGCGCTCGCTGCTAGTCTTTTCACCCCTTCTTTCCTGCCTGAAGATTGAGCGATTTATGACCGAGGTATTCTGAATTTCGTTCCGCGATTACAATGCATGCACTGTCGACATTGTTCTGCCGGTTATTCATTAAAATAACAATGCTACACGTTCTTTCACCGAAACATCGCTGCGTTTCACGTTCAGCAAAATGATGCGATTCGAATCGTTTATAAAGGGCCGTCACATTTAAATTCTGATAAAAACATGGCGGCGTAAAAATTTAACTTTCGTCCTTGTTTGGAATAATTTCATTTAAATGACTTTCTGATGATCCGATGGTCCTATTTCGAGAAGCATCGAGCGAAATAAAAGGTATTGATAGAAGGAAACATGAATACAAAGTGGGGAAGGGGTTGAAAAGGGCAGAAAGGAGATCGGAATGGGGTTGCAAGGGAAAAGCAAAGGGACTGTAGGAGCAGAAATAGGAGAAATAAAGTAAAGAGAGAAAGAGAGATTGGAAAAGGGAGATTGTTGCAGGGCAGAGGGCGGAGAGGTATGGGAAAAATTGACTTCGAATGCGAAAGGAAAGTAGTTTTCCGAAAGATCGAGGTGGAAACGTTTCGTGGATACCTGCAGTAACCGAAAGTTCGTAGAATCCGGGGCTCGAGGTATCGTGCTGGCCAACTTCACGGTAAACTCGTTACCTGGTGCTTTCATAATTTTCTTGGCCGGCGCTTATCTTTGGCCCCGGCGCGAGCGGGAAAGCGTCTCGCGAATTTTAAGCGTGCTGCGCCGATCGACACGTCTCGGACGCTCGAAAACGATTCTCGCACGCTCGCGTCCGCGAAACAGCTTCCCACGGGATTTGTATCACGTGTCAATGCGATTCGAGTCGAATTAAGACTTTTCTGAAAAGACAGGGTAATTATACAGAAAAGGGTTCGCCTCGCCGGTTTTGATGAAACTCAATTATGTTGTAGAATTCCAAAGAAGCTGCGTTAATGAAGAATTCATTGAAACTCACAGCAGCGCGTCGAATGGAAGATTTGAAAGGGCTCCGCGACCGCGGCGCGTTAATTTCGATAATGAAACCGATTGCGGAATTAATTAGTTATTTAATGCATCGGTTTTCATCGGACCGTCGAAAATTTGTAGGACGCGCCCCGCGCCGCGTTTCAATTTTCGCGTGTTTCGATTTTACTGTTAATTGGAACGGAGTGTAGAGGCTGCTGATAATGATGGAGAGCTCGCGCGAGGTAATGACGCAAAACAGATGTTAAATTGGTTCAAGAGTTATGTCGAAAAATTTCGGAACGTCGATCGACAGTGTTATTCACACTGTCATGTAATTACGATTATAATGACAATTGGTCTATATTAAATTTGATGGACTTTCAAGTTTAACCAATTCTTTTAATCTTCCTATCGCCTATCATTCATTTTTAAATATCAACCAGACAATTAAATAGAAAATATTAATTGTAAACAGTTAAGTTTTCATAAGGATTATTTATATTATATTTTCACAACGATTCATAAGGATCGAATAAAAATTCCATCTTTTATTAAAAAAAGATTGATCGAAAACGATGGTGACTACTTAACCGATTGATCGTAAAATTGTTTGTTACAAAGTGGCAATTAAAGATGAACCGAAAATCGTATCGAAACTTCGACAATGGCTCGATACTAATGAAAAAGTACAAGCTGAAGTTAGAATAGCTACTATACTTCTCTGTTCCATTGAGTATCTTCACCCTCATTTTCCCAAGCTCTTTCTCCCGGGCCACCCGTTCATCTTCTATAATTGAGAGCGATACAAACGAACCCGAAAAGAAGTTTTGCAAGGAGATGAAGGGAGCCGATGATTTACGAGCGAACGAAACAGCGTCTCGATGAGAATAATTTTTCCATTTGCGAAAAGGGAATGAAAGGGACCGTGGATAAATGAGCGAGTGGGGGGCGCGGGCGGGACGTTCAATTTATTTCGTTTAGCCACAACGTCGATAATCACGGCCGGATGATTCTGTGCGGAGGCGGATAACAACTGTGGCGACGGGACACCTGATTCGCTCGTCTCGAACTGCATTCGTGAATTAGAGGTTTGTGCTTCGGTCGCCTCTGCATCGATTTTCCCGTGCGTCGCTCGCGAATGATCCGCTTTGCGATTCAGATTAATAGCGTCGAGGATCTCGCGACGAAAGATTTATGGAGCGAGACGTTTATTTTGTAGCCTCCTATTCGCTCCCGCAAGAATTAGAAAACTTCGCGGAGTCCGCGAGCTGGGAGAGGAATCGAAGATTCGAACGAAGTTATCGTCCGGGAAATTGAAAAGTTGCTGTCTTCAACTTCGCCCGCTCTGTCTTTTCTTTGTCCGCTTGCATCCATAAAGAACGAAGTTCGCGCGATTATAAAGCAGTCGGGATATTCAACGATTACAATAGAAAGATAATGGAATTCGAAGGTTCTCGGTTATTCTGTATTTTTTCTTCCTTTTATTTTTATCGTGGTCGAATGCATAAGAAAATTTGAAGAAAGCAGTAGCTTCTGTAATGACCGGACCAAGAATCCGGTCGGCGGAGCACGGTGATACGATCTAACAAATGGCCGCGGAATGGGTCAAGTTAGACTACGGATTAAGCTTCATAAAACTCCGGCTGAGCGTTTGTTAAGATTACCGCTAAGAAAAAGAATTACTCGGCCGAGAGTGAAACGCCCCGAAAGTTTTGGCTCTTGTACTAAACGCGTGGACGTGCGCGATCATTTCGTTCGCGCGGATCTTTAGATTCTACTAAAAATGTTCGTATATTTAAGAAAGTATGAAATCTCGCCGGCGCACAGCGAAGCTCGCCACAGTTTAACGATAAATAAAGTCGCCGGGAATGTGAGTTTTATTCCAGTTCGCGTGAGCGATGCTTTTCATTCGTCTCAGAATTGGCGTAAAATAATTTATGATGAAGTAAAGTGAGTTACAACTTTCAAGTGTGGTATTCTGAATAAATTCTACATTCTTGACAAGCCGAGAATATCTCGTTACGTAAGCATTTACAATGAATTTATTGAAATTGTTTCATTTTAAAAACCCAGGCTAAACTTCAAATCTCTTAAGTACCTCCACCTGATAAAAACTCATGCACACCATGTAACGAGCCCCTCGAAACCAGAGTTGTACAGAATTACAATTAAATTACTCCAGAATTATAATTACGAAGTGATTGAATTACATTGTAATTTATAATTCAGATCTTCATTCAATTAAATTACAATGTAATTCGTAATTTCAATGGAGTACAATTATAAAATACATTGTATTTGAATTATGAAAAATTAAGTAATAGGCAAGAAGAGGTTGAAAATTCAAACAGAACGAATTTATTGTTTATAAATTTACTAGCTGCTCGTGATGTGCCTACAGCACACCTTCAATTATATTGTATTTCAATTATGCTGTAATTCAATTATATTGCATTTCAATTACACATCTGATTAAAATACTTAATAATGAAATTCAATTACATCGTAAATGAATTTCTATTAATTGAATTACAATGTAATTGAGTTAGCATAAATCTCGTCGAAACCATACAACTTTTTTCTGTAAAATTTCTTTCCACCTCAGAAAATGTAGAATTTATTCAGGTTATTAAGGACTTGCTAAAATTTGTATAATATTTTGCAAATCTGAAAATCTGAGACTTGCAAAAACTGACTTTCGACGAATTTTTCGTGGCTTGCCACTTTGCCAGCGTCTTAATTCGTAAATCCGATAGGAATCGTGGTTGACGGGAAACTGGGACACGTTTCGGTCGGGACACGGTTCTTCGCGCGACGAACACTTGGACCTCCCATTGAGATCAGTTCCAGCGATCCCTCTTCGGCACCCCCACGGCCGTTTCGTGGGTCTATCGATTCCTCCGGTCACCACGGGACTGCATATCCATCGTCCGGCTACCATTGTCCGCTCTAACGACGAAGTGGAATCGGTCCGGGCGATAATGGAGCGCCGATGTAAACGGATCAAACGGCGATAATCCGTCGTCCACGGAAGAAGTACCCCGTCCTCCCTGGTCGCCGAAACGTGGCCCAGGACGTCGGCAGACTGTGACCCGATTACCTATGCTCGTTCCTATCCATGATGGAGCCGCTGTTATCACCGCCAGACATCTTGTTCCCCCGGCTGATTCAACCCTTGATCTTCCGGGGCTTGTCGAACAGAAGGTGTCACTCCATTTCCACCGATCTACCATCCTTCTCCGTCACCGACGACCATGAATGAAATTTTCTTCGGAGACTTGCTATTTCTCGGAAGCACGGATCGGTTTCTACTTTCGAAAAGTCCTGGCATTTTCTCCATCCTCGTTTTCTTCTTGAAATGGATCTACTTTACTCGTATTCCCGAGTTATTCAACCCTTGGCTTATTCAGAGATACCGGCACGTATGTGCACGTTTGGTTTACTTTTCAAATGAAAATTATTCCGAGTAAAACAGAAATGACGTTCGTTGAATAATATCTTAATCAATCGGGATATTACATATCTCGCGTATTCAACATATTCTAAGGAAAAGACGTATTTATTTATAAAGGACACAGCTTTTAACCATTCATTTTAACAAACGTGTTTTTGACCTTATATTTCTGGTGCATTAATCGATGCATCTTTGCATTCCCTTTAAAAAATGTTTAAGGCACTTCGGTCGAAAATTGATTAGTTTAGAGGTTATGATTTTTGTCTCGAACTGTAAATTCTTTCGCCCCGGTTAATAATTAATTAATTGGTTATCGATCGTAATTTATCTTCAGGCTAATACAAAGTAAATGATCGAACCTATGCGAATAAAGACTTTGTATTATCCTGAAGATGTATGTACACCTATAAATACGGATGTACCTTGTACGTTACGGCGAAAATGGCGGATTCGTTAAGGATAACTCGGTTTGTTTCGCGCATAATGGGGCGCGGCGAAAAGTATCGTCAGTCTCGGCGATGTTTCATCGTCACGAGAAAGAATAATGGATAGCGGTTTGCGCACTTCATAAATTGTGGAAGAAAGCGGGTACCGTGAAACCCGGTGGCCCGGGTTAAAAGTTGCCGGGATGGAACTGCAATCGCGGCCATTTAAAATTCTGTATGATAATGTCCGTCGACGGGCCGGGATCAGAGGGATTCTCATTTTCCAGACGACTGGAGGCACCAGAGTGTATACACACGGATCCCCCGGTAATTTCCGAGTGCAATTACACCGCGATCAAACGACACACGCTATATAGACACCGAAAAATCCCATTTGCACCTCGTCGCGCCACGGAAGCCGAATATTTGAAACAGTTGCCCCGTTCCTGTGCCACGCCACGCCGCTCGTTGCGGATTATATCGGCTGCTGATCGGTTTACAGCGATCCTCCATTTATCCCTCTCCCCTCCCCACTCCGTCCACGACACTCCCCGCAAACCCTGGCGTGATCAAGCGATCGTGACGAGATCGTGAAAAGTTACGGCGCCACGAGATCGTTTTCCGAGGGTCGCCACGGCGATGCGAGGAAAAGAAAATTGGCCGAGAGAAGGAATTCGACGGAAACTCCGACCGCCCTGTTAAATTCTATGTGAAGTAATAAGTGGCGCGATCATCGATCCGTAAAGCCGAGATCTCGGTTTATCGCTCGATGCCGATTTTCATGCCCGCTGAATTGCCCCCACGATGCACAATCATCAAGTATTTCAGATTGCACTTTATTCGTAGCTTAATCACGAATATTTAACCACGTTCAGTGGTCGATCATTTTGTCTTTGGCGAAGCAAGTAGAATAGGATGCTCTTTGATCACGCTAGAATATCGAGGCACCCCTAATGTCATCAGACCAATAATCACGATGATTGGGTCACGTGTTGAATGATAATGTGTCAACACAATTAACTCTCTCTCCCTATGTGTACACACAGTACGTCTATATTTACGTTAATGATAAAATAGTCATAAAAATATGGAAGAATACTTAAGGGTATAATATTCGCGTTAATTATTTATTTATTTAATGGTTTAAACCGGATGTGGTTTATATAGCATATTCAATACATGAATTCCATTAGCGTGTTACATAATTTTTTATTAAAAAAAAATTGATTCAATGAAATGAAATTTTTAGTGCACAACGCTTAATAAAATCGAAAATGATTAACAGACCTTTCATATCTGGACCACATAGACTTAATTATATCGATGTTGAAATAGCAGTGGAATTGTAATGTGTTGAAATAGTTATTCTTTACTCGGCGTTTCTAAAGGGAAGCAATGGGTTGAAGGTAACAAGTAGCGCAAACACAATCTCACCGAAAGCCATTTGGAAGAGCGTCAGATGGCATTTCGCAGTTTTCAAAAGTCTTTAAAGCCGCCTTTAAAAAAAGTCATTGTTCTTCCGCGAGTGGAAGCTTAGGCGTGCAGGCAGCGAGCACGTTAAGCCCTCGCTGACACTCGTAACCCTTTCAAATCACCGTGAAACTGTTCGCCGCTCGCGAGCGATTCAATTTCCATTTCATCATGAAAATTAAGTTCCCGGGCCCCGCTCGAACGTCGCGACGACGACAGGCGGAAAAACTGTGGATCACAGGGGAAACGGGCTACGATTACCACCTGGAAACGTAGACGTGTCACGTAAACGTAATCAGAAGCGGTTCTTTCATCCACCCCAGCTCCGTTCTGGCCGTGTCCCGTCGCGTCCTCTTTAACGTCCGCAAATGGAAGTTACGGGGACCGGTGTAATCTGTTTCCCTCCTTGGGACACGTTTTTCTCATTTAACGAGATTAATGGGAGGCCATCGGGCATCGTTTCGAACGGGCTACTGTACACCGGGCTGTTCTAAACGCTCGTCGTAATTTATTCGTAACGAACGTAACTTATTAATCTCACTTGGAAACGGCCTCGAGCCCACGCCGAAAAGTATCGTCTACCGTGTTCTCACCTTTCAACGTGTTTTAACCTAATGACGCGACCAGCAGTCCGCCGTTTACCAGTTTTAATGTTGCACTCGAAATTTCAACCGTGCCCGGAAGACGACACGTCCTGTTTCGTACCACTACAATGCCATCCCTCTTCCCGATTCAGTTCTACGTTTTGTTCTCGTCGGTATTTTTATCGAATAAATCACTGACCTGTAATCGAATCGCAAATCTACTTCTATTATGAACATTTTTATTAGCTTCGAAGAAAATACAGGATCTTTAGCATCCGGGGTTTTATTCCTGTGAATATCCAATATCCATGTTCCTTCATTTTGCCGATTAATAATTAAAGATGTAGCACGGGAAGCACCATTTTTTAAATTTTATTAGCGCACAAATAGTGGCTCAATATTTTAATGTCTTTATAATATTCCGACTATTATGTTTCGTGCTAAATTCCCATAAGTCAACGTGATGAACATCAATGCTTCAGAAATGATTCAGCTTTTATTAGATTAGGATATCTTTTGTTGTTGCGCGTCCGGTCCCACAACTAAAATGGTTTTTTTTAGTAGGTCTTTATATATATATATATAATACTTAGTTTTTAGAAGTTTATTTTTTAGACTCGACAGAGCTGTGATTTTTTCTAATAGCTTTACTAATTATAAGTATTATTTATTTATTTGTGACTCGATTGGTTTAAATTATTTGACGATGTAATCATTGACAGGGAGAAAAATAAAAAAAAGATACTTCAGAAATGATAAGAATTCACCGCAAGTTCGTTGAAAAATTGGTTGTTTCAGTCCGAGGTTGTCAACTTAGGACGAGTTTTATCGAGGCAACGGGCTTCTCGGCGCACCGTGCATCGTAGATAACAGTTTGACTTGGAGAAACGTAATATACACTCGGCAACTCGTTCTTCTTACGATACATCTGTTTACGCGACGACAGAATAGCGAACGAACAGTGTGTACGTCCATTTAATTTAAAAAAACGGCGTCCCCGAGAAAGCGGAAGCAGATTTTCCGGGCGCAGACGCCGCCGCCGTCATCGCCGCCGCGTGCGCCTGTTTCATATTCATGGTTTCGGAAATCCATGCGGTACATATTATTTATGTGACGCGACGCGGACGCCGGCCTGCCGCGGCAGCTGCATTTAGACTAGTAATATATTGTAATGAGACCCGGAGTGTTTGGCACGCGTTAAATCCGCGTATAATTCAATGCGGGCCGTTGCCTCCAGTGTTCCGCTCGGTTTCCGAAAATATTCCCGGTTATTGTTTATCTTTTCTGTAAGGAAACTTTGGGAATCGACCCTTAAAAACGCCGTATCTTCATAGCACACTTTGCTGAAGTTATTGGAACTTCTTCTTCCAGCGCTCTCTCCATATCGTATCTCGCATCGAGCGAAAATTTCAAGCAGGACTTAGCCGACACAAGCTTCGATTTTTCTGCGTTTTACTAAATTGTATAATTTCCCATTTACTAATTAATTGACTGAGTACACGTCTAAATTGAATTCTCGATAAGAAAAGTACATAAGTTTATTTAATAATACAAGGTTGACCTTGTGAAACGAAATTAAACGAGCTTCATGTTGTGGATCCTAGCTTTATGTTGTTACACATACATTAAATCACATAGCATTTAATCAATGTAAATTAATGTTTATTATTCTTTTAACAACGATATCGAATAGAACAAAACTCTTTTAATATATGCGATATTTTTGTAACGAGAGAACGTTGACAACACTTTCTTTTATTAATTGTAACAACCTATAATTACTTGCATTCTAGTCTCTAACCTATTCTTATTTAAAACTTATTTAAATTATTGCACATAGTGCCAACCCAATACAAAAAAACGCGACTAGAATCGGCCGACAAGAACCAACTAGTACCGATTCGCTAGAGACGAGTCTGAAACAAAAAAGTCGCCTAAATAATTAACACATAGAAACACGCTGAGTTGATTAGAACAATATTTCGCTTGGAAATTTTCACTACGGAAATAAAGGATAAGAATTGTTTAGACGGAACAATCCTGTTACCTTGCCTTTCGTGACCGTTCGTCGTGTGATCAACCTCTATAAAAACCGCGCGCGCTCTCATAACAGCGCGCTCTAGTTGGAAAAAAGGGGTCGCCCGAATTCCGGAAACAGAGGAAACGAATCAACGGCTGGAATTGCGAGCCGCATTTTTCGGATCGGTCGAGACCGGATAGAAATCCCCGAAACGCTTTGAACATCTCTCGAAAATGATAACGTTGAAATTTCTCTCGGAATCGAAGCTAACTCCCGAGATGTCGGCGGCCGTGTGACCGCCCCTCAAACGGATATAAATCCGAATCCGGATTAAGTCCTGAAGTTTTCACGGGCTACGAGGATTCAGACGAGAAACGCCAGCAACGACAGTGTTTCATCTCTCTTTTTCCTTTCCTGCCATTAGGAGGTCTTATCTTTGCTTCGACGGATTTCTTCGTTTTGCACTTGAAAAACATAATATCGACGTATTAAAATCGGATTGACAAGATCCTCAAATTTTGTAAGCTGTAGAACCCGTTCGACGGGGTGTCCAATTTAAAGTTTCCCATGCAATTATTTTCTAAATTGTATATAGTTCGTTGCAAAAAATTGTTCCAATAAGAATATTACTCTGTGTCGGTGAGGAATATCAAGGTGACCTCTGTTTTCTTTTTTACGCGGAAGCGTTTGCTTTTATTTAGGTAAGTGTGCATTCCAAGTTCATTCAACAATTCCTGACGATTAGCAAACATTTAATTCGAACAGCTGATTAGTCATAGATTAAACAAGTAGACGAAGTCAGATATTGGTCGGCCAAGTCGTCTTTCAAATGATTTAGTAGACTAGGATAGTCTCTGTTCGAACAAGCGATTACAAGAGTGGTCGACCAAACAAGTAGCTAAGGCTGCGACTGGTCAGACACGAATATGGGAACGCGAGGCGGGTGCATTAAGTCGTCTCGTAATTTGACAAGTAGATTAGGACAGAGAATTTGAACGGACAAGGGATTCGAACACTTTGCGGGACAGGTAGACCTCGGCTGCGTTGGGAATAGAACGGGAACGATGAATAAAACAGATTAGTAAATAATGCATCTTCGCGGGAGGAGCTGGCACAGTGAAAACGTGTGTTAAACAGCAGTGTATTAACAGAGGATAAATTATTGGCTCGGCGAGCCAGGCAGCTGCCGCTCCGAAAATAATTGTTGTTCCCGGCACGACCTAGTAGTCGTAATTATTGCCGCGACGTCGATTTATAGTCCTGCTCTCTGTTTACCAACTGTAGTCGCGTCCGAGACTCGCAGTTGCGACTCGAGAACGACTCGGCCGTGTCGCGATTAACTTTGGCCAGGATAGATCCCATGTCTCAGGCTATTACTTCCAACTCGTATAATTTATTTAAAAATGATAAGCAGGATTTCCTCTCCGACCGTATAATTCCCCCATTCGTTATCTCTTATCTGGCCGTGCCGCGATCCTATAATCTAATATCCATTGCCCCCAGAGACATATAATTTACTTAACGATTTATTGCCCGTCAACTTGGCGAATCGTAATTTCGCGACTTTCCACCGACGGCTGATCGATCCGACCGCGATCCGATAGCCAACTGTTTATCACCTGAGAAATTTATCATCTACCACGATTTTAACATTTATTTTCTATGTACAACAACAAATTGATTTTTAAACTTGTCTTTATGGGCAAGACGACGGTTTATAGATCTGGCCGAACACGAGTGACGTCAAACAATTCAGGTTTACTCTAATTCTAGAATCTTGCAAACCGTCAAATTCACGCGGAACAAGTATCGATCCCGACGCGAGCCAGTTCAATTAAAACCTCACACTCGATGCTCACAGCTGTGTTCATTGCGCAGTGAACTTTAAACAAACGAAACTGTCGATCGATCGAACTTTATTTCGAGAATGGACTGGTTTTTACGAGCAGAGTCGAGCGTTGTTGTTGCTTTCAGCCGCTCGACGAATGGTCCTAAGTGCGCGATCAAATTCAGGTGTAACAACGATGCCGAAGTGTTTCGACATAAGAGGAATGATTGCCAACTATTTAGAGAGCCATTCGATTGGTTGGAATCCACACTTTTCAGGTGCGGACTGTAAGATCAAGACGAGTCATTGTCTGGCAAACAACGTCATGCACACTTATCATCGATGCACGATGGAAAAGCGAAGAAAGCACGCGGTGGAGCACACAGCGGAAATCGGGAACGGTTTCGAACGACTCTGTAAATGTCGGGGACGAGATTGACAGGGAATTTCCACTTCTGACGCGACACCTCGTTTGTGACGGATACACCCTCCGAGAATTTTCCATCAATCACTAGTCCATTAAGTTCGGACCAGGTAATACCTTTGAACAGAAGCCTCGTGCTAACACCGAATTCCCTCGCGTTTAAGATAGGATCTGCCAGGTAATCCTACTAACGAGTTTGATATATATAGTGACTCGAGAAACTGGGCCGAGACGAGGCAGCGATCGAAGTGTTTGACTTTGATGAGAGCATATCCTGTTCAAGTAGACAAAAGTTCAAATCCAAGATTGCGCTGCTAACTTGGATTTTAAACTGGAAATCGGGCGATACTTGCTTTATAACTGACTTCGGCGAGCCACTTCGACGAGGATGACTTTGGAATGTTTGTTCGTCAACGATGAACACAAACGCAATAATTATTAGTTTTTTTTAAAAGTAAATCGGCAATCTTTTGTAGAATTTACCAGAATTAAGAGCAAGTGAAATAAATCAATTTTAAGGGGTGTAAGTAGAATAAGTCTGTCATTAGTCAGACAGGTGGAATAAATCGGACAAAAAGTAGAACTAGCCCCTGGTCAGGCAGATGTAATAACTTAAAATTGCCAGGGGGAAGAATATCGTTTGTTTGTGGCAGGTACACAATAAAATAAGCGGTGTAAGTAGAATAAGTCGGTCATTAGTCAGACATATAGAATAAATCCGACAAAAAGTAGAACTAGCCCCTGGTCAGGCAGATGTAATAACTTAAAATTGCCAAGTGAAAGAATATCGTTTGTTTGTGGCATGTACACAATAAAATAAGCGATGTAAGTAGAATAAGTCGGTCATTAGTCAGACATATAGAATAAATCAGACAAAAAGTAGGACTAGCCCCTGGTCAGGCAGATGTAATAACTTAAAATTGCTAGGTGAAAGAATATCGTTTGTTTGTGGCATGTACACAATAAAAATAGAGGGAATGTACTTTTAGATTAGTGTCCATTCGTAGTGGCAGCGAAATAGAGTGGAGTATAGTCTCGCCATCACGAGCAGCAGATTTGTTCATAAAAGTTCGTTCCGGGCTGCGATTGATCACCTGGAAAAGTGTTGTCAATCAAAATCTAGTATTAGATTACACTGACGCCGACGGTCTGGCTGTGTTTTATCTCGTTCTACATTCGAGTTTCTCATAAAATGTTTTATAGCTCGACATGGCATCGAGGATCTCGACACGATATCAATTCCGGCGAAAGCTTCGCGTTTTCGTGCAACTATGCTACCCAGGCTCGAACTTCCGACAAAGGGGTCGACACTTTATTAAGTTGAAGCAATTTTGTGAACCGGTTTAAGTGAATTCCACGAATGTAGCTTCATTTCCTGGGCGGTTTCACTTCACGCAATAAAGAGTTCGTTAGCCGGTTGCTCCAGTCAGTTTTAACGACCGGGGAAGACCCTGCAGGAAGTAATCGCCTGTTAGCCAGAAAAAAACATGTTCCTGTCATTGGTAATGAACGGAAGTCAATGCAACAGTTTTACGACAGTAATATCTATTCGGTAAGCCGATTGTCGACCTGCGACCCGTGTCCTTTCGTTACAAAATATTTTGCAAAAATATTCGCAGCTATTTCGGGGATAATCTCCGGGCTAAATAAATAAATAAAATGTTTCCGCGTTACGTTGCGTTGCGTTAGCGTTACGTGTCGGACTGTGAATAAACGAAATCTGTTGCAAACACGGCAAAGAATATCGGCCGCGCGAAAGCTGCGAAAAACGTTCGGTGAGTTACGATTGATAAATGTTTTTGTAAAATTGTTTGTGACATGTTTACAATTTTATTTTCGTCCCGTTGCAAGTCACTAGATTTTTACGCTCGCCCGAACGCTATTAATACTCTCTAGTTAAATTTCGATTTTCATCCATTCGAGGTGTCCTGCGTTATTAATCACAGGGTTGGCGCGACCGTATCAGATGTGCTGTGAAACCAAAAAATTGAACGCGCGGGAAAGGCGACAGCCATCGATTTTCGACGGTGCTAATATGAAGGGCTTAAGGTTTCGAAAAATAAAAAAAAAAAAGAGAATAGAAAACGCGAACGCCGCTCCGGGGTCGAAAATTTCGGATATTCCTACGGAGGCAATCAGCCGTTTTTAATGAGCCGCGAACCAACGAAAGAGGCTTCCATTTTTCCCCGAAATCGATAATTGTTCGCGAGCTGTAGCGATGGCTTCGATATACTTCGAATCGCAGATCGCGAATTCACTTGAAGCTTAGTTACATCTCCATTGTTCATTTATTTCTATTCGTACATAGAAATAAAGCATGTTTTCTAGAGTCTCCATTAAAAATATGAGTGCGTTGAAAGTGCAGAGAATGTATAGAAAGAAAAATATAGAACACGTAGAAATAAAAATACAACAATACCTTCTGAAAAGCGGATCCACATTCAGAAAAAATGGGTACGCAACGCATAATAAAGATTACGTAAAAATGCAAAAAACGTTCCCACATAAAGATATGAAATATGTATACATAAAAATGTAGAAATATTGTTCTGGAAAGTGGGACCACCTTTAAAATACCGCGGAGATGACTCATAATGTGAAGTAAAAGTACAGAAAAATGTAAAAAAATAAATAAAAAGTAAGAATAGAACATTTTTCGAAAAAATGGATTCATCTTCGAAAGATTTGCCGTTGAGAAAAAAACAATTAAAAGATAAAAGATTGGGAGGAAGAATGCCTGACGGAAGCTGGATTAAACGAATCGATCGAATTAGTAATGCGGCGAAATTGGGAACTGGGTTAATAAGGATGTTGTCGGAGCGGACTTTCGGATATGAATGGTTCTGGGTAATTTTGCAAGGGTTCCCGTTGCTCGGCTGGCGCGCAATAAAACTTCTTCAGAGTTTACCGGGCAAGGAATCGAATACCCATCGCTACTCACGAGCCGAACGGAGTAAAAAAAGCGGCGTCGATCCGGCCGATAGAGCATTTAATTGGTACAGCGGAGCGGAGCCATATTTCGCTCCCGCCGGATTTCAATGGCGGAATTTCCGGCCGGAAAACGCGCGGCCATTGAACGCCTAATACGAAGGCTTTAGCGCGATAGAGCTTTAAGACTGGCCCGGCCAAATAAAGACCGATTTCACGGTGGATAGACGCGCGTTGTCCGACCACGTGCGTACTGCACATATATCTGCACACATATATATATGTATATATTAACGTGTTTGCTTTTTCCCTCTTTTTTTCTATTCAATAAATATTCACCACTGGCGAGAGTCGCAATTTTTCGTTCGTAATTGTTAGAAATTGCTTTTTGCAATCAAATTATTATAAAAAATTGAAAAAATTCAGCAAATATTTCTCTTCCCTTTACGATTCAAAATGTATTACTCTTTATAAAAATTATTAACATAATGTACACTATCTTTCCAATTTTTTTAGTCGGTAATTACTATTTTTCCTACGTGTCACAAAGGTATAAAAATTCTACTAGCTTCAATACAAGGTGCGAAGCTTTTGAAAACACTATCAAGAATACATTGAAGACACGATTTGAACTTGTTCGATTTTAGTAGGGAATTCTCTATGGATTCAGAAATAGCTGGTTTAGTCGGTAGGCTACTTTTTTAAAAATATCTTCGTTGCATAATTTATAAAATATTCTCCTCGGTTTCTTTTCGGACAGCGTTACTGCAGTATCGGAAAGTAACATTCCAGCCCGGCCGCGGTGCACAATTAATAATTCCCGGCATGGTCGATAATTAAATCCGGCGATCGGCACTGCCCGGAATTGTTCATAATTCACGGGAGTCCGTTAACCGAGTTTTACCGGGACAACATTCATCAAGTACATTCTCTATTTTCGCACGGCGCGGCTCAGCGGCTACCGGACAGGGGACTACCAGCCCCGAAAATCCATTATTCGTTTCGCTGAGACAAAAGGCCTCGAAACGTACGATGGAACGGCTCCCTCCCCTATTACGGGCGACGAGACTTCGTACTTTCAGCCTGGGTTATTTAATGAAGAGGATAATCGTCCGTTTGCGCGACGTAATGCAGTCCGCGGGAAGACTTAATCGTATTAAAGGTCAGACGGGAAATGTAATTACTGGCGGAGCCCTTGAAGTTGAAATCGCAAGTTCAAGGCCGGACGTCGAGCAACTCTGATTATTTCTGAACGTAAAACCTCTTCTCCTTCGTACCGTTGGAAATAATAGAAATCCTAGGATAACGCCTCACCCATTCTTATGTTGCACTGGTATATACAGGGTGTCTGGCTTTAATGTGACTCCCAGAACATCTCCTTTAATTTATCCTTTAACTAAGACCTTTTTTACGATGAATTTGATTGGTGTCAAGGGGTCAGTAACCCGCAAGAGTTGCTTTTCCCACCTTCTCGTCCATCTCGATATACAGGGTGTCAAAAATTCGTGTACTTCCCGGAAATGGGAAATTGGGACTTGGGTCATTTGAAGCGACATTTTGCTTTACAAAAATGACGCCAGCTTCTTTGTTTAGGAGTTATTAACAAAAAACAGAGACCAATCAGAGCGCGGCTAGAGCAAACGGAGTCCGACTCAGCGACAGGTCCCGCTTAGCGTGGCGGCGCCATTGGCCGAGCCAGAATCAATCCGCTGCAGCCGCGCTCTGATTGGTCCGTGTTTTTTGTTAATAACTCCTAAACAAAGCCGCTGGCGTCATTTTTGTAAAGGAAAATGTCGCTTCAAATGACCAAAGGAACCTCCCATTTCCGGGAAGTACACGAATTTTGGGACACCCTGTATATTTGACCTTGATCTTCGGAATGCAAAGTCTCGAATATATTTTTTTATGCAACACGAAAATATATGTTGTTGTTTAAAGAAAAACAAGAAATTATTTAATTCCCAGCCCTATCTGACAGCGAGGGGGTTGAAACTTAACCTCGGAAGTCGCGGAGGGATAATGTTCATACCTGAGACGTGTATATACCCGTGTAATCCACCCTTAGTTCGAACAACTACCCGGTTCCCTTTCACGTGCCGAGCTTCTCTCAGCATCTTCCCGAGCTGACATGGGGGTACGGTGACAGCGGAGGGTATGGGAAAAGGATGGTTTCCTAAACACGTCGTTTGTATGCACCACGGCTGCATAAGAAATTCGAGCGAATGTTTGTCTTCGACGTTAGCACGCCGGGGTAAGAAAGTGCGGATGCAACTAAACGCAACAGCGCAGAAAAGGGCGATCCCATCAAAGTGGAAAAAGGGTGTATCCGCGAATAGAACTAACTCGTGTGTATAGAGGGTGGGAGTGGAAGATTAATGAACTTTCAATCTTCCGCGAGATCGCATTCGCATCGGTGATGCGTGTTTCGATGCATCGATTGCTCGTCCGATAATGCCAGGCTTGTGTCGAATACGAACACGCAAGACAAGTGTGAATTCTGCTGATAGAATAAATAGTTAATCGGTCATTATGTTATATAAATATTTCCTACATTGGCTGAAGACGAAAGTTTGCTTGTACTGTTAATCACCTTAATAAACGGCAAGAAATGATTAGTGAATTTATTAAAATTGTTAAGGGCAGAACGAAAATCTAGCTATGATATATTGTTACTATTTTCATGATAAGAATGAAAGATCAGGAACAAGATATTTTGATCTCCGCGGCAGTTCTAGTGGTAAATGGTTACCGAAGACCTAATCTACTTGTCTGACCAAAGGATGTCTTTCTCACTAGTCTGAACCGTGACTGATCTAACCTACTTGGCTCAGTGTGGCCTCAGCCAATCCGTTTGTCTGATCAAAAACTCTTTATCTACTTGTGCTCGTTATCGATTGTGCTCAGCGAGGTATAGAAAGCGAATATTTACCCTTAGAAGGTAAAAGAATTATATTAAACTACGGCTGAGTTCACTTGTAATTCACACTAGAACGAATATGTCCCGAAGGTTTCATTAGATTTTCAAGTGGGTGAGTTTCTGATTGTGAATTAGTATTCACAATGATGTAATAAAATACGAAATCACTCGTCGTCATTAATTAATTGACACTTTGGATGATTTTTATTTAAGGACTTTTCAGGTTTTCAATAGATAAATATTCCGTTTTATCGTACCAATTAATAGTAGTTAGTTTATGATATCGGCGCACAGGTTCGATCAAATCAAATTCCAATAGATATGAAATGAAATATTTCAAGTCGATTATTTCATCTCGTTTGGTAATTCAGTAATAGAACCAGAGCCGGGTAAAATAGTATTTGAAATAAAAGATAAAAATATTTACAAAAATTATTTCCAATACTATGTTATTTTAAATTATTTGAAATATTTATTATTTATTCTGGTATTAGTGGAAATACTATTTGAAATATTTATTTAGTCTTTCAAATATATGAAGTATGTATTTCAATTACGTGTTTCTCAACACTTAAACTAGTACAACTTAAAATAGTTACTGGAAATAAATATTTCTGTCATTATTATGCGAATGAAACTTCAGCACTACCTTTCACCGAAATAAGCTATGGATATATCTAGACATTCATACCTATTCTAATATATTATAGAGTAAGTAAGCTTAAGCGATTGAAATCCACAACAGAACCTTTTCCTTACAGAAACAATATTATTTCAAATATTTATTCCTAATATATTTTACGTTCAAATAATTATTTAAGTTTATAATAATAATAACGTAATAAAATAAATGCTGAAATAATACTTTATTTGGTTAATAAAAATATTGTAGTTACTGTAAGTATTTCCAATACTTTTTATTTGAATTAGACCAGCACTGGTTAGAACGTTTGAACACGATTAAAAATTCGTTCACCGCAGCAGTGTAACGCTATAGCATTCATTGATATATGAAGTACGTGCCGGGATAAATGGCACGGTGTGAGGGGAATATTACAGAGTGGGTGGAGTAGCATCGGGATGAAAATGTGTCCTAGTGTTCATTGTGCATGGATAGTAAAGCATTAATATACAAGTGCTTATACGAACGGGTTTTGGTTTCAGGTTGCGGCGGTCGTTGCAGTCCGCAAGGGGTAATTTCTAGCAAGGGTAATAATTCTATCACGATATACCATCTTCGAATTATCTAAATCACAAAACAGCCATTACGAAGCTGAATCACGAACTTCTGACGATCACGAAACAATTTCCAACAAGACCGACATTACAACCGGAAAAATTCTAAAAAGAATTATTCGTGTGTCTGGGAACTTGTTCTTGAATTTTAAATTTCTCTCGTTCCTTGCAGCGAGTACACGATTTGCGACTCGAAATATAAGCATAAATCACTGTGTACGGGACGCGTATAAATGTTCAGTTCATTTAGTATGGTTTCCGAGAATTTCCAACGTGACCGGCGAACGACTGCGTGGCGAGCTCGTTTCGTAGAGAAATGATGATATGTTTTTAATGGGTCGCGCCCGAATGTAATCGATCGATCGGGACCGATGCGCTGCGATTGTGGGCCCGGGACTTTTCAATTTCATCGGATCAGCTAGGTATTCTCGCGATCATTATGCATGGGAATCCCGGAAGTCCGGGCTCCGGACGGAATAAAGGGGCGGAGAAACGAGCGGAAAGCATCGCCGGAATTAATAAGATCCTGCGAAACCAGAGAAAGCGGAATCAATTTCCAGGATAATGAAAACATATCGTCGACCAAAATAATATTATTCCGCGCATTCTTCCGTACAGTGAAAAACACTTAACTGCATAAAATCCGCTTAGCCCTTAATTGATATAGTGTGGTCTCCGATCTAATTTATTTGAATAATTGCGTTCATGTTCCCCTGTATATTTTATGTAGCACACCATGCACACTTCTTCCAGTCCCCAATTGAGCCAAATCCAAGCAGATCAAATAAAAAATTCTACATTTCAAAGAGTTCCATTAGGATCAAGATATAAATGCCTCTAGAATTTTGACAGCTTACTGGACGAAAATTTGGTTAGCAAGGATTCTCTTTGACCACCGGCGAATATATAAAACTGTCCGTCATTTCGGGAACGGCGATTTGTTTAAATGAAAAACGAGTGGCGAAAGAAAAACGGAAATTCGGTCACGGTGGAACCAAAATCGATGCACCACGTGAAAGAGGAGCCTCGTAATTAAAAATAAATTGATTAACACCGGGGCATAAATATCGCGGGTATTTATAGCCGAAAATGTTTCATTTTTCAAACGTTGACAAACGCGCGCTCGTTATCAGAATTGCAGATTTACGATCGGCTTCTAACTGTACGCAAACAACGCCACTCTTTTCAAAACGCGGGGAATCTAGGTACGTAGAAAATTGCTCGGTTCCTCGATGTCCTGCGTGACCATTATAACAATTTGCTCCGTAAGCCGGAGTTTCGTTAAAAATTTAATTGGCCCGCGTTTTCACGCGAGTCGCAAACCATTTTTTTTCAGCCGTCGACAAGGCTGGTAACGAACGGGAGATCGCGACTCGCGTCATTGGTGGATTTTGTATTTAACAGAAAAAAAATCGAGAAACGAAGAAAGACGAGAAAAAAGTAAAGCAGAGAAACGAGTGTGCTAATGCATGCCTATCCTCCGTGAAATCGATATTTTTCACTGGCCAGTCTTAGATCTGTATCAATTAGACTACCAATGAAAATTGCTGTACCAGTATACAAAATGTTGTTTAAATTATTATATTAAACATGTTGGTATTTAATAAATTACTAAACATTTAAGTATTGTATGAGGTATTCTATCAATTTCATATCTACTAAACTTAAAAAAATCATACTGAATGGAAATATTCTACTTTACCCCCGGTTCAATATTTAATTACACCAATTTAATCTAACCAATTACTAAACATTTAAGTATTGTACGAGGTACTCTATCTATTTCATATCTACCAAATTTAAAAAAATAACATTGAATGGAAATATTCTAGGTTAGAAGAAGCGTTTGTTTTTCGAGTTAAAATAGCTCCAAGTGCAAAGGGTTAATAGGCTTCCGGTAGGTAAAGTATGAAGAATTCATGACACTGAATAATACTTTTTCCCCGGTTCAATATTTGATTACACCAATTTAGTCTAACCAATTACTTAAGTTTATTACAATTATTTAAGTATTATATCTATCTCGATATTCTATGAATTTCATATCTACCAAATTAAAAAAATCGTAATGAATGGAAATATTCTAATTTAGAAGAAGCGTTTGATTTTCGAGTTAAAGTAGCTCCGAGTGTAAGTGATTAATAGGCTTCCGGTAGGTAAAGTGTGAAGAATTCGTGACACTGAATAATACTTTATCTCCGGTGCAATATATCATCACACCAATTTAATCTAACCAATTACTAAACATTTAAGTATTGTATGAGGTACTTTATCTATTTCATATCTACCAAATTTAAAAAAATAACAATGAATGGAAATATTCTAGGTCAGAAGAAGCGTTTGTTTTTCGAGTTAAAAAAGCTCCGAGTGTAAATGGTTAATAGGCTTCCGGTAGGTAAAGTGTGAAGAATTCATGACACTGAATAATACTTTATCTCCGGTGCAATATATCATCACACCAATTTAATCTAACCAATTACTAAACATTTAAGTATTGTACGAGGTATGCTATCAATTTCTTATTTACCAAATGAAAAAAATCTGGGTACGAAAGGGAAGTTTTTCTGGGTTTGTCACCCAGCTCGATATGATTACGTATTATTGCGGGTAGCGTCGTTAAACGTTTCTTCCACAGAACATTGGTCCAATAACTGTAGCAAAGCCGGTCCCATTACGCGGTTAATCCGGTTCCTTCAGTAATCCAGTCGTATCATTGCGCAACTCTCTTAATGTTCTCGCGAGCGGCGCAGTAACCTTCCGCGGATGACGATAAATCGCAGTTTGAAATTAGAGCACACGGATGTACTGCTCCTGAAAGATTAAACGGTACTCTGCGCGATGAATATTTGAATATTTAAAGCGGCGTGGTGGTGGAGGTGTGACTTTATTTAACAGGCGAACGTCCTGTCGACTCTGCTAACAGCAGGAAAAAGAAAGTCAATGGGCGCGATTGAAAGATTCATAAGGATTTTGCGCCGGGGCGGCACGGCAACGCCGGTGACGGTACGAGAAAAAATCCGTGGACAATTATCTTCCGCACCGTCTACCGTTCTAATTTCCAGAACCAACTGTCCCTATTCTACTTCGCCAACCGCCGACAATCCATATTCTACTTGTCCGCCCACTAGCCATACATACTTTACCGTCCACACTCTCTGCCACTTCATTCTACTTGCTCCGGTAATTGCTTTACCCTGGTCTGCTGCTCGGACAGGGCCGGATGGCTCAATTAACTCGTCCACTCGATTCTATTTTACTTGTCTTGGCCATTCGCAATCTTTGCTCTGACTGTTCGATGACTTACGATGTTCAATGACCACTAAATGTCATTTAAAGAAACATTTTTACTTTCTTCTGCTCGTGTTTCCTCCATAAAATGACATCCAAAGATATAAAATCAATTATTGATAGTTCTCGTTTTACACGACAGTAATATTTGAATTATTTGTTGTCATTTAAGGGAATAATGTTATGTAAAAAATGAGACTATACATGGTATAAACAGTTTTTTGATATTTTCTATTTAAGACGCAGGGAGATTTAAAAGTAAATTGAATTTTTCCAAATAGCACAGAAGGGCGCAGAACTTTAAAAATGGATCTTTATGCAAAATAAAAATTTTCTATCGGAGTTGCAAGCAACGGGGGTGGTATAGACATTTATTTTCTTTCTTAATACGTTTAATAGGTCGAAATAAGTCAATCATAAAATCTGCTTAATTCGGCTCCTGTCGCACCAGTCTGCGAAATTGTTTTGCATTCACGGTGTATAAAAAGCGTGAAACGAGTGGTGAAATATAGTGCTGAATAAAGTTTTGTACAGCCGCACCATAAGTTTATTTACCGAAGCTATTTATGAGCTAGATTACGTTCCATTCAGTGCCACAACTTTAGACTGCTTTAAAAATATATATTATTCTTATATTGTTTACTGTTTAATTAAACTTTTACTTATATGCTGTTCAATGTCTGCGTCCGTTCATAATTTATATTTTCATATTCCTTATCGAACGTACGAAATAAACGAGCACCGAGCTTATTAGCTGGGCTAATACTTTCGAAAGACAACTGCTTACCCAGAAAAATCGAGAGCTCAATATTCCGTGGTCCGGTCAATGCTCTTCTTCGAGTACCTATCCGCGTTCTCATGCAGGTTACCAATCCGATTTCGCAGAGGCGTTCTTTGCCGGATAGATCGGGGTCACCGACAACGGTGGCCCGTTGAAAACCAGGGGGGATCGTGAAAAAATCCTCTGCCTCGAACCGGAAGCGAGCGAGGAACGAGAAAAAACGAAAGAGAAAGAGAGACGGTCGCGCGAATGGGACGACGGAAGAAGGAAAAGGCAGAGCTTAATAAAATTCCAATTTAGTGGGATTACGGGAGGGGTGGAGACGGGGTTGTAGGAGGGCGGGGACGGAAAACGGGGAGAGAGCGCTTTCTCGTCGGTCGGTACGGGATCGGGCGTAAACGGAGACAGAACGAGCATCCGCAGAGGGGCGTCGTAGGCGTCGACGCCTGAATAGAGAGAAATTACCCCGAAGAATTGAAATTGCTGGCGCGCAGCTCCCGGCCCTTTGATTTCGCTGTTCCCCGCCGGCTCCGATCGCCACTGTACATCGTTCCCCTGTCTACCGAGGGCCGCGGGGGTCGCGGGGGCGTGTGGCGCGAAACTTTTCATCCCGTCAAACGCGTCCGTTTCTTTGAATCGTTTCCCAGAGCGGTTTCGAGCGTCCTCGTTCACCGCTGCGACCAAATAGCGGATTGCGAAGCAAGAGAGACCATCGTTCGCTGGACAAACGCAGCCCGAAGAACGATCAGCTTGTACACTCCGAACCGAAAACGTATCGCGTCTTACATTCTTCAACGGGTCAACGTTCGGATTTACTCCAACATCTAATAAATAAGAATGTTGTTAATTTCGGATATTATGAATTTTATTCTCAGCGCCACGGTACGATCATTTTTCTACATAACAAATAGTTATTTTATAGGAATACTAAACGCTGGATTCGGATTTGAATCTCTTGGTTCAAGAACCACGTTGTTAATTTCCTTCGTATCGAAATTAAATTCTACTTCGACATTTCATGTGCTATCTAATACCGTCGTGCCCAAGATGGTTTGGAACCCACCGTAATAAACTGTCCCGTGGTGGAGTAATCTTAGCAAATATTTGGAAACGTGGTAAAATAAATAAATAAAGAAAAATTCTACTTCTTCGTTGTCAATATTGGAGACTTTTCCAGGAGATATGTGTTGGAACAATAATAATTTATACTGCAGTAAACTAGTTGATTTCCGAGCACCACCAAACGCATAACGAAACAGCAGATTGTGAATTCAGTTGGCAAGCTAGTAACGAACGTATCCTGAAGTAGTGTATAGAGAAAAATTTCAGTTGCCACGTGAAGATAAATTGAGATCACGCGAATCTCAGTGTGCGCTACCTTTTTGCCTCGGAGTGTAGACGGTGGGCTAAGAGCACGAGGTAGTTGACGATGCAGAAGAGAACTCTGAAAAGGGAGGAGACAATCGGTGGATCCACGGGGCCGAAGCGGATGAAAGAGGCGGGCCAAGTAGGGTGTCACGGTATTTTCGTGGCTCCCCCTCCCCCCTGCCTCTCCACCTTTTTCTTACTTTGTTTATACCTTTTCGACCTTTGGGAAACGTAAATTAAATCGAGTCCCAGCGAAGGACGAGCACAATAGGTCTCCGGGTGTAGAACAGGAGAACGAACATTGAATAATCAGCCTCAAAGGACTAATTGGAGGATCGCGCAACAGTGAACAATAGTGTTTAACAAACCCAGGACGATGGAACCTGCCGTCTATAAGGGCTTCGCAAAAGATTCGAGCAGAGTAACGGTTGAACAATGCACGGTAGAAAACGGATCTCTGGGAAATGAGAAACGCCGTGTGATTGACGAATAATGCTACCTAATGAGATAATTAGTCTGCAAGTAACGAATAGCGGCATTGTATTAATTGCTGTCACGTATGCTTCTCTATAATTTTATTTACAATGTCTGCGATTTTTGATGAACAATCTGCGACTGACATACATTAAAATGTATATTAAAAAAATGGTTATATCAAATTGACTACCATGGTCTATATTTAATTATTAATTTACAAAGACACTGTTAATTTGATTCTCTTGAAAATGATCTGAATGCAGATCGAAACGTTGAGAAATAATATTGTGCTAATTTGCAAATAGTTTTTGCAATTTACGATCGATATTATTTAATATTTAGCAATCATTATAACGAATTAAAAAATGGATTTTTTATCGATTTTTCTTTTGATCGCTGTGTTGGGCATCACGCACTGATAAATTAACTTCCACAACTGTTCCCATAAATGCCTGCTAACTACATTACCGGTTCCTCTAACGAACCTGGAACGTCAATCCCCCCTCCTATTACACCATTCATTACATTCTGCTTACAACCTGTAATTCTAAACTTCCACGTTTGTTTCGCGCGGTTCAACCTGCTGTGGTCCCTTTCCGAATCAAATTCTAACGGAACCACCTCAAGAAACTTCATTAGTTTCCGGTTTCCACGATTTCACAGTGCCTACGAATTCATTATTAACGATCCCGAGTAAATTCTACACCGTTCGGTTCCACCTATCGCTTTACGCTACCAATTTATACCCTGTACATTCGTCCATGTTTTTTTTATTAGAAAATCTCATATGAGATTTATTTCAACATAATTACAAAAAAAAAGAAATACGCCACATACAAAACAGAATATAATAATTTCAAAATAAAATGTGGTATATTCGTCCATATTCGTTGGTGGAAGTAGATAGCAGAAAAATCAATATCATGGTAAAAAAATGATCACAACTCGCCGTCGGAATAAGTGAGCCTAGTACAAAGAGGAAAATCAATTTCACCTTGAAGATCGCCAGGGTAACAGTGCGCATCGACAGAGATCGAACCTCATCAATCGCTCCCCCAATTTTTTGTCCGTCGATCGAGTACACCGACACCCGCAAACAATGCGAGCCATCGTACAAGGAAATTCAATTTTTCCTCGAAATTACCAGGGAATTAGAGTAGCGGGCACGGAGATCGGGTCTCCGACGCGACGGCTCTCGAAGCCTCGGCAGAGCTGGGAGCCGATCCTTCAGCGTCGCTAGTCGAACCCATCGGGACTACAATGTCATCAATCATAACCTCGTTAACGGAACAATGCGGTGGCACACACCGTCTAGTTCGTAGGAAACACGAAACCGTGGAAAAGCAGAGAAGGGAGGGTGGACCTGGAGGAACGGAGGGTTCGCGGAAAGGTCGAAGCCTTGCGCGGGACTGTAGGGGTTGCAGAAGCCACTCGTTGGTGCAACGATGTCGTTAGATCTTAATGGCCGACACCGACGGTTAAGGACGTTTCGACAAGCAAAACGTACGCGGTCGAGGAACGGAAGGGCGAAACGTTGCCGAGCGGAAAGGAGCGGAGAGAAGCGGAGAGTTCGAGGGCGCCTCGTCTGAAGGCGAGAAGAGTTCTCGTTCGCAAAACGCAGCCCTCGTGAGTGTACGAGTAAAGTGCCGCCGGCTATGTGCTCATAATTCCACGTATGGCGTCGGTGAAAAGCAGTCGCGTTACCCGAAACCGAGAAATAAAGAGAAATACAACAATCAAAAAATTTCTCGAGAGCGGCAGCATGGCAGGGAGAGCTCGAGCACGGCGGACTAGGATTAACCCTCCGCCGGAGACTCGACGACCACGTGGGAATTCTTTAACGTCTCTTGAACCCCTTGCCCCTTATCATTTATTTCGCTGCTACAGTGATTACAACTTTTTTGTTCTCTGTAATTTATCGGAAGAAAAAGGAAATTGATGTCTATTGTGTGTCGAGACAGTTGATAGGCGGATTTCATTCTGAAAGCGAAAATTAATTAGCGGGAATAGAGTACGACGTAAAGCAGGCGTTAAAGACTTTGAGCTGCCCGGTTATTTTGATATACAGAGGAAAAGAGCAGTTGGATGGATTAACAGATGCATACGTTTAAAGACAATGTGTGAGCGCAACGCTCAAGTGAGGTAGTGATGTCGCGAATACACACGCAAACATGATCAAGAAACTGTTTCGCGCTAACATCATGTCTGTATTTTCTCTAATGGATAAATATCGTTGATAGGAAAATTAAATCTTCTTCTTACTTCGTCATTAATCATTCATCATTATTTTCAAAGAGTCTTCAGTCTGGGAACGAAATCGCCGAGCACAGCTCGATTTGAAAGAACCCGTCGTAATTATAACACGTGTAACGTCGAAGCCCTCTCCGACGATTATTATTCAACGAACGCGATCCTTCGCTCAAAGGAAGGGGGGGATCGAGGATCGTTCAAGAACCACACGGTCAAATGCTCTTTCATAGCGCACGCATTACACATTCAGGGCACAGAGACCGGCGATAAAACGACTACATTTTCCTTTCTTAATAATTTCACGCAAATGACAGTATTAACTGGGAGGGGTGGAGGGGGTGGAGAAATTGCCGCGCGCAACACTTAAATCCCGTTTTAAATATAGCGCAGCCGGCAGAAGGACTTGCAGATGCATGCCGCGCGAATAATTTTATCCCCCCTTTTTCACGAAGACTGTGTTGAGAGGGTAGGGGACAAGGCGAGGAAAGTCGCGAGGGAAGTCGTATCACGTAGGAAAGCTGCGTTTTAAAACCGTCGTCCGAGATTCACTTCTTCCACGGAATCCCGACGAAAATTTACTTCCGCGGCTGCGTGGGAATAAGAATTTATCGCGGTCTCGCAGACCGAATGAACCTCGACGAGTGTGTACAAAGAAACCATCCTTTTGTTCACACTCCCCCTTTTCCCTTGTGAACGAACGAAAACCAGCAGCCTTGAACTGCTTCGAGTCGATCTTCGGAATTTCTTCTTTGATCGAGAGGAATCGGCCGAGGTGCGCTCGACGTCTCTTCCCTTTGATTAAAAAACACTTTCACTTTCTCACTGTCTCACGCTCCCTTGCTCTAGAGTCTAGACTGCCGGAAGAATTCGGGAGAGACCTCGAACGCTGATACACTGCTTCGTTGACAGCCTGATCGCCATTAACCAGTTTATACTTCAAATTTCTTTATTGTTTTCGAAAATTAATGTTTTGAAAAGCAATTTTGCAATTTATCAAATTTTTCTGAACGTTTCGATCTGATTCTGGATCATCTTCAAGAGAAATTTTGCGTTTGAAAAATACTGAATGATGTACCGAGTGTTTCACAAGATCAATAATAATTATGAAATAATTTTTCATCGTACTTGCTATGTGTAAATTATCAACGTTTATGTGTGTCACTGTATTCCATGATATTAAGAACTAGACTGAAATTTTTTAGAGATATCAAGGTCACCTTCATTTTTTAAAACGAGACCATACTTTTTCAACACCTACAATAACAGTCTGTTTTATTGCGAATTCAGTGGCGATAATTATTCAAGGTGATTCAAGGTCACAGACAGAAAAAACGAACAATATTTCAAATACAAAAGCAGAATATGTCTATCACGAGCGAGACTTGTAAACATGCCAATAATATAGTCTTACTTTCCAGACAACCTAATAACAGTATGGTTATTCGCAGTGGGTGGTGCAAGAAAAGGATAAGGGTTGGGAAAAGAAGAGTGGACAAGAGCGCGGACGTGACAAGCAGCCGAACACGCGGCTGTGAAGGATGCGGGCCATTGAATTGAGTGCCCTACACAGAGTCCAGTTCTCGAACCGAACTTTCAAGCAGCGAACTTCAACGAGCTGTTCAAGAGGATTCGCTCCATAAAGAATAAGTCCGAGCGGATTTTTGTCCGCGTGTGAGTTCGCGTCGAGTGTTTCTCAGTTCTTCCCCTCGATTCATCACGCACCGAAGAATACAAGTGACTACATAGCAATAGGATCATCATTGCGATACATACACCTCGCACACTCAAACTTCTCTTCGTGTTCTAAGCAGTTCGACTTTCCAACACAAATACAATAACTTCGTGATCAAATAGAATAACTTGAAAAATTAGCTATAAGAGGATTATTGTTCCCTTTGTTTTTCCTAACGATTGAAATGGGTTAAATTGATCGGCAGGTTTCGATGTCGCGCTAGGCGAACAAAGAGCCAACAAGGCGATCTCTCTATCGCAAATGATCGTCACCGCATTCGACAGAATGCCCCCGTGTCCATTTGGCCAAGTAGTTTGTGTTTTCCAGCCGGGGATTCCGCGAATCATTGTAACTGCGATATATTGTCCGGTTTTAATGGACAGCAGCGCGGAACCGAAGCACTTTCAGCCATTAATTCGATGGTCAAAAACGTGTTACTCGGATAAATCGACGGCTCAGTGAACACCGATTAACCGGGCGCACCCGATTTGCCGGTTAACCGCGTCAGCAGCAATTAAAACGCACCCCCGGTGCAGTCGGAAGAATGATTTTATACGAGCCCGGGGCCGACGCGGCGGTGATTTGCTCGCACCGTGGAATACGCGGTGCTGTAGGGTGCAGCGTCGCGTCGTACATACTCGCCGAGAATGCAAGGCAGTTAACTTTGATGTTCCCCGCGAGCCGACAACCGGCAGCTCTCTCGCACGCCTTATTCAAATGCCATTTTCACCGGAATAAAGCGCGGAATAACGGTGTAGCGCGATTCGACTATCGAAACACGTACCCGCTCTTACAATTTTCCATCATAACGACACGAGCAACCCCGATCTCTATAGAAAACGAACGACCGATTGTATTGCTCGATTTCAACGGAATGGGACCAGATTCGAGCATGATCTAGACTTAGGCAAACTGCGACCAATAGACTCTGTTCCGCCGCGAGATATTGATAAGAACTGCACGCTGCTTTCGAGAAGCTTCGTCGTCTGCAACCGGTTTCAATGTTAGAGGAAGTCAACATAGACTAGCTCAGCTTTCTTATTGTTAGGATCAGTTGTACAGTATTTTTTCCATACAAGTCCCTAGCACGGGTCTGCCGAGGGACATCTATGCGGCAGGGACACTATTCTTTGATTTTTGCTGAACGTAGAGGACAGCCGTTCTCAAGAGGCCACTTCTTTATTTTTCATTTTTTTATGGGACTTCGATGACCATATTTGTGGCATTTTGTTAATTAAAATCATACCAAATATGATACAATTCCGATGATATTTACTTGTGTAAAAGAAAATTAAAGTTTCGGGCACGAAGAAGGATTGCATTAAAAAAATTTCACAAATATGTTGGTGAAAGTTTGATAAAAAAAAATAATGAAAAATAAAAACGTTGGGAATTCAGATTACATTGTATTTACACTAAAGTGTTCACCTCGTCCTTCTCTACTTTCGGCAAAATTCAAAGAATAGTGTTCCTGCCCCATGGATGTCCCTCGACAGACCCGTACTGGGGACTTATATCGATAAAATACTGTAGTCCTCGCTCACTTTTCCGCGTAACTTGGCTTACAATCCGCAAAGAGTGCACTTCGTGATGCACATCTGCCCGATCGCGAGAGCTCGCACAGAAAATAAAATCTAGTCCCGGCTTCAGGTTTCACGGAAGTTTCGCGCGATGGAAACTTGATCGTGGGCCGCGGAAACGTAACGCGATTACGGAATGTAACGTGATTATGCGCCGCCGTAACTGCTCCGCGAAATTATTCTCCTGTGTGAATCTGCGCCGCAAACGAAGTTAGCACGCGCGAACAATCGGTCGCCGGGCGCGGGCGGTGTGCGGCGTCGCCCGCTTTTCCTCCGCCGATTTGCGACGTTAATCGATCGCATCGTCAACCAGGAAACTCGATTTGCGAGGCAGAGGATGTGCAACACCGATGGACGAGCGGAAGGGATAGTCGTCGAAACGAGGCTTTGTTTCGACGCAGCGGATCCACGCTTGTGGCCCGACTCTTTTATCCATAAACCGGCCCCCGACCGCTTCCGACTCCAGAAAATCCCGCAAATGGAGGAAACACAATGCCGAACACCGAAAGTGAACATTTTTTCATTGAACCTGCCTGTTCAACCATTTTTCCTTGCGACTTTTGTTTTCAGTTGCGCGGGATACTCGCGTCTCATCGATTTCGTGTCGACTGACAAACGATTTTCGTGGTATGGCTAAAGAACCGATAGACCGAGATATTGCATTCGTACCGGGTGGTCCGACAATCGTAGCTCGACCAGACAGGGGGTGATTCTACAGGGTGGGCGCCACATTTTGCCATCTAGTTTTTCGTCATTATTATTACGCATAGCAAACAACTTTTTTTACATATTTTTTATAGGTGGACGTGTAAAGAACATATGAAGGTCATTAATGTTTTTTTTTTAATGGAATCATATATTTTTTATTGTATCAGCTGATGCTCCTTCATATTCTTTACAAAAAAGTATTAATCTATTTGGTATATTTACATTCAGAATTCTTGCTCTCCTACTACATTATCACATTGAATTCATATTATTGACCAGTGAATCGAGATTTCCTAACAAATTATACTTAATTAATACTTTTTTGTAAAGAATATGAAGGAGCATCAGCTGATGCAATAAAAAATATATGATTCCATTTAAAAAAGACATTAATCACCTTCATATATCCTTTACACGTCCACCTACAAAAAAATGTACATATCTGAAACATTGTTTGCTATGCGCAATAATAATGACTTAAATCTAGATGGCAAAATGTGGCGCCCCACCCTGTATATGAGAGGATAAGTCGAAAATGCGGAACACATTGTTTTCGTTCGAGTTCGAAAACGATGCTTCGAATGAGAAGATTATATAGCGATTTATATAATAAACAATCTTGGTTTTCTCTGTCCCAGACAAAAATTCCAAATTTCTCTCGACAACACTGTACTTAAATGTAGTATCTTATACTTTCATTAAATGTAGTATCCCAGGAAACATTTAGTCAAAGAGAAAAAGCCAGTCAGCCCGAGGAATGAATCAAAAATATCCTCTAAAAAATTGGACCGGTAAATCCTCGATCGTCGGTGGAGTATCTCACAATTCTTAGCAGCATTCCCGATAAATTGTTCATCAAGCTGAACGATCCCTTTCAGTATCCAGCCCCATCGTTATCGCTCGCAAAGCCGACGATTAAGCGGCAGCCTTTCTTCTCGGCTCCCTGCTGGTCCAGGACGTTAAATTAATTAATCAGCGAATTATACCATTAACGAGTTTATCTAATCGGTGGACCGCACCAGTCTGCTGAACTCATTTCCATCTGTTCGAGTTGGAACTGTTCGCTGGATAATCTCTGGAACGGTGGCAAGTGGGAACGAAAGGGGACGGCAGGTGAGGTTCGCGAACAATTTTTCCCATCGAAGAAGGTTTTGACGAAAAGGGAATTTCCTCGTTTCCTTTTCACGTCGCTGGAAAATTGTTATGAGGCAATTTTACGTGCCTTTACGCTTTATCTCCACCTTGCAAACCTTTCGCGCGGCTCGCGTGCATGCGACGGCAATTACTTTCCTTCAAATTACAGAGGAAACCCTACGACGCATCGTCTTCGCTATTTCTTTGATGGCCGAAGCGGAGACGAGGGAACCGATTGGTTCATCTTCTCGGAGACAAGAACGAACGAAGAGTAGTTACCTCACTGGTAATTGTCATGCAAATGTAGACTCACGTTGATCGATTCCCCTGCATTGTTTAACTCTTTTGTTGGAGGACTGGTTTCTGCGAATTTTAGTGCAGCATTTGCTTCACTCATTTTGCATTTCAGACGAATTATTGCACTTTTGTTCAATAGACTGAATGAGTCTGATTCGTTACGCTGACTTTTTAACACTAGAAAGACTGAAACTTAGTATATACTTAGTGAATGAATAACTAATGTGTAAAGAAATTTGTTTAAAATTAATTTTTAATATTTCTTATATTATTTACAGTCATGCAACAAGTTATTAGTGTTATTACATCCTACAAGTAGTTATTACATCCTACAATCAGTGATCCTCCTTCCCCTCTGAACTACGTCAACGCGCGATCAAGTGTAATGAGGTACGTGGCAGATCTAGCATAAAGATTCGAATATCAAGTCACGTAAAAGTGACGGTAATCAAAAAATATATAAACTGTTTCCTCAATTCAATAATAAAAGTTATTAATCAATAATAAAAAAAAATAATAATAATAATAAAAAAAGATTATGATAAGATAGTATATAATATATATACCGGAAATGAAAGAGGGGGGAGGCAACTACAATGATTAATAAACGCATTTATACGTTGTACATAAAGTCACAAAATTCTAAGAAGCTGTGTCATTATATACACAATTGATTTTCTAAATGAAATTGAAAAGCAAAATGACTTTCCTCAGGCAATCTAGTGTTAAATGAATTCCGTGCTTTATAGAAACAGTCCAGTCCACTGTGCAGCGTGAAGCATCGCGTTCGCTTTCGGACACCCGGTAGCCGTTAACGAATATGTCACTGGATAAGTCTTATCGTCGCGAAGGAGTATCGATTTCCTGCGAGTCTTGGGTCTCGACTTCTCGATCGAGGCGAGAGAGGCGGGCAACGGAGCGTGATAACACAGATTTTCCGTGGGCGCGAGTGCACGCGTGTCCTCGCCGGTATTCGCTCGCGAGCACGCTCGCCCTTTTGTGCCGGGCTTTCAATCGAATATTCGCGGATCGGGTCGTCTGATAACGACGGCCATCGATTTCGCATTTGCCGCCCGTCGAGGCAATCCTTTTTCAACCATTCCCCCCCACCCCCCCGAAACCTTCCATCCCGCACCAGCGACTTTACACAGCTAGCTAAAATCGTAGTGCTCTCGCATCGCCGAATACACTGGCTTTCATTAACGGTCGGACAATCATTCACCCTTACTGCAGGGTTAGATAGGTTCCACAGGGATGGGGGTCAAACAGTTGAGCCGTCGGCTGTTTGTCCAAAATTAAATGGGGGGTTGCGTTTTAAATGGGAAGTCTATTATAAAGACAGCGGGGGACCCGGTTGAGTACTCGCGTGATCCCGGGCCTCCGCAATAATGTCTAGGGACGGCTATTTGGGGTTTAGTCCGTGGGAGTCGGACATTGGCCATCCTCATCTTCGGCGATGGGGATGGTTATCCATAAAGGATTCCCCAAATTAAAAAAAAAAAAAAAAAAAAAAAAAAAAAAAGTTAGATAGGTTGTGTCGGATAGAATTAAGAGCGTTCGTTATTATAGGAGCGAGACTTTGAAGATTTTCTGTATGCGTGCAATAATACTTGTACGTATGTCTTACACGTGTGTGCGTGAGTCAATCGATGCGATATCGAATAATATGTTGTTCCCTTACATTTAAACATTTAATAGTTAATACTTTTGAAAATTGTATGTTTTCGTGTTTTTTTATTTTATTAGTGACCGAAACGTTGATTATTTAAAATAATTAGCAAAACTGCTTAGTTAATTTTTTTTTTTCGATCGAACCGTAGCGCCGAGATCATTTAACAATAGCGAGATTATTTTTAAAAAAGAATGAAATAAAGTATGGATTGAATGCGTGAAATAAGATAGGTTAATGTAAACCAAATCATATTTCTTACCTCCAAGGTTGAAGTAAAGCAAATTCTATTCTATTCTATTCGTATTACCCTTTCGCTCTACGATTTATTTTACGGTTGCAGTGATTGGAACCTCTTAGTAGTTATTAATTTTTTAGAAGAAGGAGAAATTGCTGTACAGTAACAACAAACTTTTTTTAGATTCATTTTGAACTACAAATGGTTAATAGCCTCGCTTAATTTCCTATCAGGGAATCGACGACAGAGGATTATCCTGGTGAAAATAAAAGAAAAAGATCGATAATCGTATATCGAATTGACAGGCTGTACCTGTTGATCCTTCCGAAGGAATCGCGGGGCAAATATTCGGTCGTCGGTGCTCTCTATGTGATTCCCGGATCGGATCTCGTCATTAAAGAGGCATTCTAGGGAACATTTCGGTCGGATCGGCCGCATGAATTCTTCACCGATATGACCGCGTTCGTCAGAATCGTTTCAATGTGGCGCGGCGCGGCGTATACTTGTTGCATATTGCATCGATGATAGGGAATCTGGGCCAGAGTTGTGCAGTAGTCGATTACGAAAAGTAATCATGGTAATCATTGTTGTTATTTAATTAATCGTTATTAGAATGACACATCAATCATGAGTACACTTGGTCACCTGTAATATTTAATTAGTGATCTGTAATCGCGGAATGAATGATTAATTTGTTACCACAATTAACATGATATGGATTTGTATAATATCGTATCAAGTCTTCTTAGAATTACTTGCTGTATTTGGCACAATTTGTTATCGTTGAGATTATTCGGTTATGGAGAAATAATTATCACAACATTTTCTTTTATACTGAAAAATTTATTTTAAAAAGAAGGTTATATGTAAGCGACTGACTTTTTCGTGATACGTTCATAGGACAGATCTCGTGAAACTATTTGAGCACGGACAATTATTTCTCCTTATATGAACAAACAACTCTTCGTCCAGAAACCGAAGTTTCAATAATCAATTCTCCTAAAGAGATTAGTTTTTGTAAATAAAGAACTCCTTGATGAACGTTTTGACAGTTATTTAACCCTTAGCACTCGAGGGCGCCTCTGAAGCACCACTAAAAATTGCTGTACTATTATTTAAAATATTGTTTACATTATTACACGTCGGTATCTAACCAATTACTAAACATTTAAGTATTCTATGTGGTATCTCATCAATTTCATATCTATCAATTTAATAAAAAATCATAGAGAATGTAAATATTCTGGGTCAGAAGAAACGTTTGATTTTCGAGGTAAAATAGCTCCGAGTGCAAAGGGTGAATAATGAATATGTTTAAGCAAGGTGGTTCGGAACCCATCTTAATAAACTGTAGGTCCCGTCATGAAGTAACCTTAGCAAAGACTTGAGAGCAATGTTAAATAAATATAGAAGAAATAAATAATGAATATAAATATAAAAAAACTATGTTTCTCTTGTGGTCGCTAATAACCTAGATGTCCTGTACAAATAAATAAATTAAATACAAAAAGAATAAGTATAAAATATATAAATTTCCAAACATGATTTCTTTCCACCTAGATTATCTACTGGCTCGCGTTTACTACCGGCGGCCACCTGTTTAGCGCTCTATCGAGCTTCTGTTCCGTAATGCAACTGACACGAGCAATCTTGACAGTGATCGGGTTCGCTTTATCCTCCTCGGAAGCAATAAAAGGGAGTGATGTAAGCTTGACAGTGGATCGTCAGTCGACACGGTTCATCAGCTTCCGTTCCTTTCGCTGTCCGCCGTGCCGAAGCCAATAAAAGCAAACGACTGTAATCCAACGAAGGGACAGCGTCTATAGTGATTGCATATCCGATCGCGATCGTTCGATTGGATCAGGAAGTTAATTCGCCAGATGAGCCAATGGGGCAATCGATATTGTTATGTTGGGAATACGATACCTTCGCTGGCCGGGGCCGAGAAAATGATCCTCTTCCGATGTAACAATAACGGGAGAACCAAAGGAGGGCGGGATCAATAATTAATCACGGGGCGGAGGGTTGACTGAAACGAAGTGATTATCCCCCCGGCTCTTCGTGTTTCTTCCAATCTTCGTCCGTCTAACCTTTACAATTCCGAGTCTTAATTACCGAACGATTAATTTTACCATTGGACGACGCAATTAGCCAATCGTCTTCCAAGGCTCATCTCGTAGCCGAGATCCACGCTATCATCTAAATTTAAAGGATGTTTCGATGCTATACTATGTTATTTAAATAAATAACCACCTCAACAAAATCTAAGAAACACAATAGCAGTTCGTCGCTAATGACCTAGATGTTGATGCAACCTTAATATAAAAAAAATATCATCATAGTTTATACTTAGAAGTGAACAACCTATAACTTTGTGTTTTGTATAATTAATAAATTTACGCTGTTTCAAAGAAATTCAAGAAACTAAAATGAACGAATGAAACGTCGAAAAAAACTTTCATCGAAGCCTATGAAAGGGTATCGCCACGCAAAAAGGTTAAAAATCATCCCGAATCCAATTAAACCAGCGATGGACCTGACGATACCTTGTAGAGAGAAAACATTCTGTGGAAATTTTCAACGTCCTACTTCAACCGGGTGGTTGCACGGAGAAATCAAATTAGCTGGTTTCTCCCCGCTTTTCCCATTCGTTTGCAAGCAAAGCGCTGAAAAAACGTCTGGCATATTGCAGCTATTGATACACGCATTACAAAATTTTTGCCAAGTTTTCGTAGCGAGGTTTCCAGTTTGAAAATCGGGTAAAATCGTCGATCATGTGTTCCGCTAAGTGAAACGAAGGTAAATTTGGTGTCGAATGTTTTATCCTTAGAGGAAATGATTTTCGGCATAGTTTTTCGGTTTCGCGAGGGTGTACGAGGATTCGGAGTGGTGAATGTTCCTGGCACTTGCAGATTCACCATCGCCGGCGTGATTATAAAGAAATAAACTTCGCGGGCAACCGGGAAGAGAAATTTCGTCTCGGCGGGTTTCCGCGTTCATTCAATTAAGCCGTTCCACAAATGAATTACGCTTTCGTCCCAACAATTTATGGCGTGCGGCCGAGCCGTATGCCCGACGGAAATGATTATAAGGAGTCCGCGAGAGAAAGAGGGAGAGGAAAGTTTGCAGGAGCACGCGCCCAGTTACTTTCTTCCTTTTTTTCGCGAACCACCGTGCACCAACCAGCAAATCTAAATAGAAAAAGTTTGAAATTTTTATCGTTTCCTCTTGCTTCGGCTTGTTTGCTTTCCCAAATCGCTGTCGGCCATTAAACAAGATACTGTGTACGTATAAAACATTTTTAAATCTCCACAGATGATTAAACACGGTACTACGAACACGTAAAATATTTATCAAATTATTATGCACGCAACGAAAACAGGACCGATGGCGTTATTTAGCGATTATGCGATCGACGTCTCCCCGTGATCGGATCAGGAAAGCTGAACTTCTAAATCCTCCGCGCTCTTCGCGATAAAAGGGTCGCTGCATTTGTGACGTTCTTCCCTTTTGTTTCTCACCGAATCTACCAAAACTTTCACGTTTCTCCTTTTCTTTTTTTGAGACGCAAGTCTGAAGATTTCTACTGCTTTTAGCTTCACCTGTTGGTGAATACACCATAGAACTTTTTACTTTGTCATGGCCGAGCGACAGGAAAATATATTACAGCGATCGAAGCGTACTTTGAGTTAGGAATCGGTGCTTCTCAATTTTTCAAGTTGTTGCAGGATTTAGAGGCGTTCGAAGAGATTTCAAGAAACTCGAGAAAAATCATAAACATTATATCTAACTCATACCTGTATGTATGTATATAACCAGGTTTCAAGTTTCCAAATAATATTTGGACGTTCTATAAACAATTTAAAACGATTTCCGATTTAAAATCGTTCAACCCTTCACGAGCCAAGTTTATTATAAATTATATGAAAAATTAAAGAGTATGTATGTATATGATATATTTGGTCCCTTCAGAATTTCAAATCCATTTATTTATTTGTAATAAAATATTTAAATTGTATAGAATTTATAATAAAATATTTAAATTTATATAAAATTGAGGAGTTATATATAAATTTGTATAAATTATTATGTATCTCCCCTTCTTTCCACTCTCCCTATCACCTAACTTCAGTCTATTTCAGCCTAATTTACATCTACTTTAAAGAGTATGTATGTATATGATATATTTGGTCCCTTCAGAATTTCAAATCCATTTATTTATTTATTTATTTGTAATAAAGTATTTAAATTGTATAGAATTTATAATAAAATATTTAAATTTATATAAAATTGAGGAGTTATATATAAATTTGTATAAATTATTATGAATCTCCCCTTCTTTCCACTCTCCCTATCACCTAACTTCAGTCTATTTCAGCCTAATTTACATCTACTTCAAAGAGTAAGGTAAGTGTTAAAATAAACGAGAAAGTGCAGAAGGAAGTGTATCTCCAGTGCACGTAGACACCTTTGTCCAGTCTCCATCGCATTTGAAAAATGGCGGGTGTACTCGATCAGTCCAAGAATCACACACACGAGTCGCCATAGTTTCTCTACGGGGCAAGACCACGGAACAATATTATTTCGCCAGGACAGGAAGAAAGCTCTCTCAGCTTTTATCGCCGTTTCAGGACACTCAAGAGTACCTTGTAAAGCTGTCCCGCTCTCTTATCCTGTTCCCCAGCGAGTATAATGTGTCACGTCGATTGGTGACCCGGTGGAATTAAATGAATGGGCCGCGCCGACCAGTAGAGGGGAGCCAATTTGAAACTTAAATAATAGCATCGACGACTTTCGAACTATACCCCCGACGCACCCGTACCGTGGAAAAAGAAGAACGACAGAAGTCGATCGATCGATCCACGTCCGCAGCTTTCGTTCCCGGGGAAATTATGCGATCCTCCTGCAGAACCCGGCGACGCTAGCGCGAATCGTAATTTACATGCAAATCAGCGACGCGAGTGTACTCCACTGTTTTAGAAAATGATCAGAAATGATGGCGAACGGTAGCTACGTCACTGTAAAACGTTCGGAGATATCTCTTTCAATATTCTTGAACCCGGATTGAAGACCAATGATCAACTCGAGTAAAAATTAAACCCCGTGGTAACATCGATCGTTAACGTTCGATAACGATACAACTAGGTCTCATTTGGTTTATTTAATCCATTATCGGTTTATTATTGAAACATTGTCTAATGTGCGGTCACAGAAATTCTCGATATTTTGGGTTGGATTTATATCTGCTGTATTATGTACAAATTAAATGTATTTCTAAAATGGATAGAATTAATCTTGCCATTATATGATGTTCGCCTTTTCCTTAATTTCAGGGACTTTAACTGTGACGAAGAAGAACCACAGTGTAATCGATAATCACGAGTAGTGTTCCGGCCAACCAAAACCAAAATTATTTTTTTAATTATTTATAGTATTTTTTCTTTAAAAAAATTATAAAGAAATAAAAATTGACCATTTTTATTGAAAATATTATTTCTAATTAATTTAACAATACGGGCGAATTACTACAATATAAATATATTGTTCTTATTCGTCTTGCATTTTTCGATCAAGTAGTGCGGATAATAATCAATATTTTAACCTTATTCGTCTATTTTATGTCCACTTCCGACAAGTATAATCATCTCCAATTAAAATATATCTTTAGAATAGTTATTACAAAGATTAATCAATATTTTTACGTTATTGGACTATTATATGTACAATATCGTAAAGTATAATCATTTCCATTAAAAATATCTTTTTAAAATACTTGTTAGTGCTCAGTTTTAATCATTCGTGTTCTGTGGTAACAATTTGTTATGAAATTGTTTGTGAATTACTTTGCAATCAATTACTATTTAAGTAAACGACCATGTATATTTATTCTCTATCTAATTTATTATATAATATAATATATTTATTACTATTTAAGTAAACTGACCACGACCATCTCCGATTTTTCTTAAAATAATGTCATATGGCGTCATTGAGCTGGAGAGGTTTACATGGTCGAGTACATATAGTGAAATAATTTTGTAGAAATCATCTGTTACGTTATTCGGCGCAATACAAGGTTCAGCTCGCCGTTCATTTTCCGAGGGCGGACTGCGAAAACAAGAATCTGCGCAAACAAGCGGCGTAACGCGACCGCGCCGTCGTTACTAATACCCAAACAGACATTTTTCCAGCGCGCATCTATATTTTTCGTGGCCGAAAAAAAAGGAGCACGCGACAAAGGAAGCGAAGAGCTAGTAATTCAGACTCGGCTGGCGACTTCGTCAAAGCGAGGCCAGCTTACCGGCGTCGCAGAAGTGTAATTACTTCCACAAAACGAGGCAAACTTTTCCAACGCTTCCACCCCCGCCACAATTATCTTCGTCCGCGTTATACACGGGCTGCCCTGCCCCCTGTTTCTCTTCAAGCCCGCTCCTCTTTAGCAATCCTTATTTTTTGCCCGGCCGAGACACCGTCTGAGCGGTCTGACGAAGAAACGACAGACGAACTCCGATAATTGCCGCGACGAGGAAAACAATTCGTGCTAATTATCGTGGCGACGCGGAGCGTAACATCTAATTACCGAGTTGTCCCCCTCCAATCTATCGCTGGTTTTTACGGCTCGGATTGTCTATCGGATCGCTCTGGAAGTTTGAAAAAACTTCTGCTAATTCGTATGCGACCAACCGAAATGCATAATTTATTTAAACAATCTACGATGACCAGGACGTATATATTTTACGCAGCCTGTAGCTCGAAGATGGAATCAAAGGTGTGGGTCGAGTGGCGTCAGAAAAACGCGTCCGGTTCGTGCCACCAATAAAACATTTACCACCGTCTCCAGGCCGCTCGACAATGAATAATAAAGCCCCGGCGAGCGCGCGGAAACGTCAGGAGCCGGGTTCTGGCTTGGTGCTTTATTCGCGAAATTGCCGTGGAAACGTTGAACGGCCGTCTAGTGTTAATAACCGTTCCGCGGGATGCTGGATCGGCCAGAGGGGTGGAACTCGCGATTCTGGATACGGGGTAGTTGGTGGGAATGGTGGAGAGAAGGATGCAGATTGCTCGAGAGAAAAAGAGAGTGGGCTAGAAGTAGTGTGGGATAGCGGAACGAGAAGTCGAGCGCAGAAACAGTAGGTGGTGGAAAACGTGGGGGTGAAAAAGGACGACGTGAAAAAGCAAAAAAAGAGAAGAAGAAGCATAAGAAGAAAAGAAAAGAACAGGCGCAAATGACCGGGTAGACAAAACACAGCTAGGAAGAATGGAATAACGCGGCTGATGGGGTGAGGAGCAGAATGAGGAGGGGGTGACAGGGCAGCGGGTGAAATGAGAGCGTGGAAAATGGAGAAGGAAAATAAGAAAAAGTCAGGGACAACGGTCGGCCATTGGAGAAGGCAACGCGAGAGAGGTCAAGATGTAGGTGAAAACGAAGGAAATATGAGTAGGCTATCCTGGCTGCGGGAAAAACGACGGGGGCGGGGGATGGACGGTGGATGCGGGGGCTGGTTCGCAGCCAGCGTCGCGACTACTAATATTTTCCTTCGTCCGCTTCTCCTTCGAGCTTCCGTCCGCCATCGAGAACTTTCTCGCGCTCGTTTCCTCGTCGGACCCGGCCCGTTCCCACCAACCCCCTTTTCTCAGCACCCCCGCGGACTCTCTATCCGGTCGTAGTAAAAAGCTCATTTCAGGAACGTCGCGTCGAGCATCGTCTCGCGGATATCTCGTCCACACCCCGTCCATCTTCTTCCAACTTCTTCCCCTATTTTTCAGGTGTGTACCGTTCCGCTTTACGAGTCGCGCGACTGACAGCGCGCGGTGACCGAACCGCGGTGAAATTTGTCAGCACCCTTCGCAGAACGGTTTCTTGCCAGGGAATTAGGGTTTTGCATTCGAAGCTGCTTCCGAGATCCAACGGGAATTTGGCCGGGATCTTGCACGGAGTTTGATGAATATTCATTTTTGAAAAAAATTAAAAATTCGAGGGAGCACCGTCGCACTATTTCGAGTTTAATTGAACGTCACTGGTCAATTGAAAAACTATTTACGCCGGGACAGGTTTGAATTGCAAAATTCCCGGTGCAAAGCGACGCCGCGTGAATTTTTAACGCGACGCGCCGCACCGTTGTCATTATTGTTACGAAACAATAACGCGAAAACGTTCGCGCGCCATGAATTGTACACCATCTACAAACGCGACGCGATGTTATTAAAATAGATTCGCGGACACGATTATTATTGTGATTATTGTAAAGCTGCGAACTCGTATATGAATTATTAATGTTATACGGTGACTGGGTCCGTTCATTACTTCCGGTTATAATGAAGCGTTTTATTGCGATCAGGACCTTGTACAAAATAACGGAGACACGGATAATTGCGCGAGCCGGAAGTGGGTCAATTTTCACCACGATTGACAAACACACGGTTGCGATTCGCTATTTACCATGGGAATGGCCGCATCAGGTGAACTCCGTAATTCGACTACGGCCAATCATTGTTATTAATCGCGCTTTGTCCCCGTGGAAACAGAGGAGCTGGCGAACAGTGACCAAACCGTGGCTCCTATACTAAAAGGTGTTCTTTGATGCTCGTATGGCAAACAATTTCAAAAACATTGAATTAGTGCGAGCTGAGTGGTCTGTGCCTTACGGTCTCCAATATTGGACCACGGTTACACCAATCGAAATTGCTATTTACGTTCCCACGGAAATTCTATCGATCTCTCTAATTTTATCTTTCGATCTTCAACGAATACTGGTCTCTGTTACCGGTAAGACTTTAGAAGCCCTCCCCCCTTCCTTTTGATATATGACATACGTCATTCTATTTGTTTTTACATGCTGAACACAAAATGTATGGTGTCATTTTTGGCTGAAATTAATAGTTTTCGAGATATTTGTAAAAAAATGCAGTTACTACACATTGAACATATCGAGTGATCTCTAGAACCGTCTTCTCAGAAACACTGGGTGGGTGTGTGCGATATTATCATAATATGTATTCACTCTTCATCATCGTACGTTTTAAAAAGTTCTCGCGGTATATAAACCGTTCGACGAACGTAGTAATATATCTGTAAAAACAGTTGCCACAGAACGAACGTGCACGTATACAGAAAATTCAATGTGTGGTAACTGCAGTTTTTCACAAATATCTCGAAAACTATTAATTTCATCCAAAAATGACACATACATTTTGTGTTCAGCATGTAAAAACGAATGAAATGGCGTATGTCACATGTCGAGAGGAAGGGGGGTTCTGAAATTGAAAATAATGGATCACTGATTTTTTAAATTGATTATCAAAAAATTCGAGCATGTAATAGATTGGACCGCGAAAATGCAGGTTAGCACGAAGATGTACAGTCCGGTTACTAATAAGCAGAGACAGGGGAATACGATTAGTGTTGTAGAGAGATGGCGTCCACAGTCGATAAAGTCAGTATCGTGGCTCGCGTGGTCCAGATCGTGTTGAACTCGGTAAAAGTTTCTGCGCTGCCGTGTCCAGCATCGGGCGATCCCTTGTAATTGGGCAGAGGGCCAATAACATTCCGCCGCTGAAATGGAGCGAACTTTCGACTGGTTTAGAACAGCAGCTGGAGGACGGTCTTTCATGCCCGTGGAGACGGTGAATAAGTACGGGACGATACAACTGTTACACGTTTTGTTGTCTCCGGGCGGTGTCGTCGCGCTCCGCTGACCCAGTTCCGCCGATGAATTCCATACAATTCGCATTTAATCATTCCTGGCCCGGACAAAAGGTAATTAATGCCGGCCCTTAAAACTCGATTCTACGTCCGTGCTTATTCTCTCGGAACGAATCGATGACTGGGACGAGCTCCGGTGTACACTATCGGTCGCAATTATTCGGCTCCGCAGACGTTTTATCTTTCGCTCAGGAGACTTTCGAAAGACCATACTCAACGTCGTCCTCCACCAACCTTGTTTATTATCTTCGTAGATTTTACTAGGCCCCCGCACAATGCTCCAAATAAAGTCCAATTTACGCCGACAAGTCCAAATGCATGTTCGCAATGATTTTAAATTAAACAAAGGGGTAAATCTTACTCTTAGGGGAGTCACCTTGACATATGTTGTCACGGACAACATTCTGAACAATTTTTGTTATTACAACTACCCGGTGCTTGGTTTTAGTTTTCGAGATAATTGCAAAAATCTATTGCTAGTACTAAATTCAATTTTTCGTATTCACGCACGCTCCGTGGCAACGTAAGACTGTCCCGACGCAGCGTCATTTACTGTTTTTGTAAACATGCGTTAACAAAAGTTGTTCAGAATGTTGTTCTTGACAACATATGTCAAGGTCAACGTCATCGGATCTGCCTCCCCTAAACGTAAGGTTTACCAACAAAGGAAGTGTGAAATTGACCGTCAGTTTTTCATTACTCAAAATATTGAACAAGAGCGAACCCCCTTTAACCCCTTGAACGGAAATGGCGAGTCCAGCTCGTCATAAACTTTCCTGAACAAACTGACAATGACGAGCTGGACTCGCCAGAAATGATTGAGGTTTGATGCTTTTTATGAGAGCAGTATCTGTAAGTCATATCGAGTATATTGCTTTGATATACTTATGTGCATGCTTCTAGTTACCGTTAGAATGTAATTTGTATAAATCTATGCAGCCATTATCGCGTAAAGTAAAATCACGTATTTACTTTCGTTTAAATACTATGTAGAACTGTAATATTTTTGTTAAACATTAATGAAAAATTAACCGACACTAATTATATATATATAACAATAAACATTCATATAAATGTGTGAAATAAATATTATTTTTAATAATAACAAATTATTTGAGCAACAAAACCGTAAGTTTCTATATCAATCCCTCGTCTTAGACTAAGAAAATTAAATCGTCTGCCAGAGCAGTGCTGACTGAAAATAAATAGTCGTTCAAGGGGTTAATTCTACGACATAGCACGTTTTATTAAAAACATTTTCGTATCTTCATTTCGCGACCGCCGAACTCGTTGTTACAAGAGATAAAAAGACTTTAACGATCCCTTCATGAGATTTTGCGGTACAAAGAGACGACGCACGCGTCGGTATGCGGCTCGCGAGAAGAAGCAAATAAACAACGTATAAAGCAGGTAAAATAGAATGAATAAAACGGACGGATAAATAAAATGAAGCGGATACAATAAATCATTGAAAAGGAGAAATAAATTGCAGAGGTACAATTTCCGCGGGCAATCCGTTTCGTTTTCTGTTTCCCGAGGTGAAACGTTGGAAAACAGAAATAAATGAGGAAGATATAATAATTCTGGTTACAGCCGGGTTTCTTTTGATCGGACGTTGCAGCGAGTAGAGGAAAGCGGGGAGATAGGTGACTTGACAGTGCCTCAAAGAGTTAGCACGGGAACGCGATTTAATTTGACCGTGGCGCGACGCCCACGGTTCCATGCTTGCAGCAGGCACAATGGGCGGTTAGTTCAGCAATGGTCTAGAAACGGTCTGGCCGGGTTCGTATAAAATGCAAACTGGAGTGTTCATTGTATTTAATAAAACAGCAGGAGTTACTTCCGCTCGGGGGCGGCGCGACAATTGCGACCGGTCAGGTCCTCGTCCGCTAATTCAAACGGAATGGGAAAAAATTACAATCGCCCTGCCACGCGAGCACCACGCAAAAACCATTGTCTTTGTCGCGGCCTATCGTTTTTCGCCAACACGGGAAAACAAACTTTTCAGGAACTCGGAGCTCGCACGCGTTCGTGACGCGCCAGTTAAGGATTCCTGACGACCTGACAAGAGCGAATATCTTTCCCTCAAGTTTAAGCAACTGGAAACATCCAGCCGACTACTTGCCAAGTAACATAAATTGAAAGTTTACGGCCTCCGCAACAGACTTCCCCTAAACAGAATTTTATAACTGAATAAATACGCGGCCGTTCAGCAAAGTAAAATAAATTGGATTTTGCTACTGTCCGTAACAGTCGGTTTTTTCCGAACAAAATTCTGCGAATCAAATGAACACGCGAACAGTTGTCGAGACCAGGAAAATGGAAAATTTAACCCTTTGCTCTCGGTACACCGAGGTCTTATTGAAAATAACGCTTCTATATTTAAATAAATAGAAGATAATTTATTTTCCGCTTTGCAAAAGAATATACCAGGGTGTCCCGAAATTCCCTCAGCATCCGGAAATGGGAGGATGCTGTGATCGTTTCAAGCAAGATTTTCCTTTACGAAAATGTCATCTGAGACTTCGTTGAGGAGTTATGAACGAAAAACACGGACCAATCCAGAGCGCGACCTACATGTGTTGGTGTTCAACATTGGTCCGTGGTTTTCGTTAATAACTCCTTGACGAAGCCTCAGATGACATTTTCGTAAAGGAAAATCTTGCTTGAAATGATCACAGCATCCTCCCATTTCCGGATGCTGAGGGAATTTCGGGACACCCTGTATACGAATAGAAGAAAACAACGAATACGTCGCTTGCGTGGTCAGAACATTAACTGAACATCGATGGCATCGCAACGGGGCCGAAAAGCCTCCTTTACTTTCCAACAGGTCTCTTACGACACCCGAGGAAATTTCTATAAAATTACTGTCTGCAACACGGTTTGTTACGCAACTAAACGAATATAGAAATATTAAACCTGCTTCTTTGACGTGTAATCAAGCATAGATTGATTTTTCGAGTCACTGCGTTTGAAATAAACATGGAAATTTCAGCCTCGTCTAGTAGAAAGTTTATTTTATAAATAAAACTGCGTGACGCAACGGCACAGCCAACCTTATGCGTTAAGTGGTTGCATATGATATGTCCATTTTTAACGTCGAAGAAGCAACCTTTTCCTAAGTGCAGTTTAGCCGGTCATCTAACGATGGCGCTTATCAAGATAACGGACGTAGACTTTTACCTGTAGAATGACATAATTAATTGTCCACAATATGCGGGAAATTTTTGTCTGAATGAATTCGAGGAAAAACAATTATTTCATCGAGATCGAAATCATTTTAAAGGCAAAAAATAACTCGACATTTATACTGCATTTAATAAAGATCTGTGCAACCCGTTCACGGTCATTGGTACAAATATCTTCGCGAGTATTCACAGATGCGGGAACGATCGTCGCGACGCCATCCCCGAGCGAGCGTTCTCCATCTTTTTATTTCTCGGGTCGATTTGAAAGTCAAAGGACTCGTTAAACTCTCTGTTCGCGTGTGGCTCGTCGCGAACCTTTTCGGTAGGGCAAGTGGATTCTATCTCGCGGCGGTGCGTCGTCGCGACGCCGATTTCCGGGACGTCGGAACACAGAGAGAGAACGTGACATCGGGATCACGGCGTAATGTGTGTTTGAAATTCAAAGGTGAGAAGCGTAACGCGCGATCGATCATGGAATCAAAGAATCGTCTGGAAGACTATCGACGTTTTGATGATTAAAGTAAAAAAGATCGTTTTGTATTAGAAAAATGCATGGGAACCTGAGGATAGTATATGTATATGTATATATGATAATATATATTTATATATGTACATATGATAATATATATTTATATATGTATATATATATTTTTTTAATTTAATATATATTTAAGAAAGCGTATTTTTTTTAGTTGAATGTGTCGAGTCAAAAAGAAAAGTATGTGTGCAAAATTTAGACAGAATAGACAGAACGAAACTGTTAGAAAAGAAGTAGATATGCGAATAGAAAAAGGATAAATTAATTAACTATAATTGTCGTTTCTTTGATTTACAGGTAAGGGTGTATATAGTGTAAATAATAATTCAATGTACATAAATAAATAACGGGAAAACATTGATTTACGGAGAAACAAATTTTAATTGATTATTTATCGAACCCTTCAATAAATTATTTTATATATATCAAGGGAAATACCTGGTTTTTCTTCGTTTTATAGCATGCTGTCCTCCCTTCAAGTATGAAAGTACGTACGCCCTCCTTCGTGTTTAGGGGTTTAGTTCTAATCGCGCGCCCATCTTGTAGACATCTGCAACAACGTCTTCTTAAACTTAAATACAGTAATCCCTTGATTCTTGTCTAGGAGGCCGTTCCCTGAGCAGACAAGAATCGCAACCTGACTTGCTTTTATGATTTATGGCTGCGTTTACCGATCCGATCGCGCCGAGGTAGACTACGATAAGTAGGCCTAGACAAGAATCAGGACCTCTAACCCCGGACAGTATTCGAATCTTTACTGTACATTTCTTCCACCTTCCTCGTATATAAATTATTCACCCATAACCTCTCAACGGGTATTATAAGCTTGTTGATTCGAGAATCCCTTAGGCAAAAGTTTCCGAGCGATGTGCGCAACAATGAATTTCACGAAATGCGAAATTTTTCGCGGTACGAGGTACTCTGCGTACACGAGCGTAGAACCGCGAGTTTTTGGATTCTCATTCCGAACGGGTCGACGCAATAAGTATTCTAGGAAGCGTCGCGTGCAATTCAAACGCGTGAATTGTCGCTGGTGTGCACGTATGGTCGCCTAGACGTAACCCAATCCCTCTCCGGCCCTGTATGAATTTTTCAAGTTTCATGAATTACATATTACACGGAGACGCGTTGACCCTCGATGAATATTTAAGCCGTTAAAATCGTTGTTTATCGCGCGGCTGCATGCGTAGATAATAAAGATTAGCTGGACGCATCGCGGAAACGTGATAGAAGTCTGCATAATTCATATGCATAAACAGCCATGCACCCAGCCCTCTCTCTCCCTTTCTCTTTCTCTCGTGACTAGCCGGATGGCCGGGAGGGTAGCCAGTTATGCCGAAAATGTCGCCTATTCTTGAAATCTCGCGGAGCGATTGCGCGCCGAGAGATATTAAATAGTTTCGCCACCGAGAGGGAGGAATCGTTCTCGTTCTCCACCGCAGCCGTGGCCTTGCTGGAATTGAAAAGGGGGTCAGACCATGCAGTTTTCCAGGGTACAGTATTGCCTCGCTACTGGATCGCCGCCGAGACGAATATTCATCTTTGCAATACGGAAAATAAACAAAAGAAGTGCAACCTTATTGCGAATTTCTCGAACTTCTGAAAGCTATTTCTCTATTCCACTTTTAATATACAGGGTGACTCGCTTAAAAGTAAAAGTTGAATCAATTGCAAGAAATGGAGCAGTTATATAAATTAAATAAAAATAAATTTAAAAAAAATACCACATTTTAAACACGGACTAAGAAGTACAAAATAATTTTTTTAATATTTTTCCTAAAAATTCACAATCACAAATTTTCAGGACTATCTGTATGAGTTTAGGAATCTGTATGGCACCAGGAAAAAATATTTTATACTTTTTAGTCCGTTTTTAAAAACGTGGTATTTTTAAAAATTTATTTTTATTTAAATAACTATTTTCTGCTTCTTTGTCTTGTGTTAATACTTGTATCACTTTTTATTAATACTTTGTATACTCACTAAGCTCACTGCAAATTTCACTTCGTAAACAAGGCGATGATGCACTACCGGTCGCGATCGTCGCGCGATGATGTACTACACTACCGATGGTTCGCGCGTCTGGCGAAATGGGTCCACGGAGTGGGGA
>CM052342.1:8276617-8318107 GCA_028455595.1 Lasioglossum vierecki
CCTAATTGTAAATTTAATCCGGACGTTATTTCTATATGTGACAGCCACGAGATGGCGCTAAAAGAGAGATTCTCGACTATGCGAAACGAAAATCGTTGGAACGGTTGTACAAAGCTAGGAATGGCTATGTGAATATCTTTTTCCGATACGGAAATACTCACAGTTCGACGTTTCTGTTCCAAGCTGCTCGAACAAAGATTCTTTGGCCAGCGACCGTGTTAAAATGGCACGTGACTTCTACGTTCGAGACAGAGACGCGGCGAGTTGCAGGCGTCGCTGAATATGCACTGGTCCGCATTTTTCTCGCTCCTGCGAAATAAACTGTACGTGCAACGTTGTCAGCGGCGCTTCAATTAGACCGAGAAATTGCTACTATTTACGTAGAATCCGTGCGATATTGACGCAACGCTTACTCCCATCAAACTTCTAGAATAGAAAATAGGGGAGGAATCCTGGGATTCATACCGTCACACAATACTAATTACTCGAAAGTTATCTCTCCTTTCCATTTTATCTCGCGACTTCGGTGTAGAATAATTCCATACGATATCACTTTTTTCGTTGTACGTATCAGTAATAGTGTAAACAATATTTTGAATATCATTAATTATGTTTTACTAATGACCTAACTGTTAATGTGGCCACATTAAAATAAACCACAAGGAATTAGGGTTGAATAAGCTGAAAGGGATGATCAGTCCATCATATTATATCTTTTTTAAACAATTATAATTTGCTGGTTTAGGTGTCACCTAAAAGAAAAAGATAATTTTGTACACCTTTATGTTTATATTGATAATACTTCTTGCTATATATATTTCTTATTGTACATTATTACCTAATGTTGTAATAAATCTTTTTTAAGATTAAAAAATAATAAGCATGATTAGTCTGGCACCTAAATTGGTAAATTCACGTTTCCGTCGTAATTGGTCAAGGTGTAATCGCTGTTAGCGTGCAATTCATCAAGACGTTGATTGACTGGGTCAGTAAACATCGGGTGTGTCGTCAATCTCTTCTGGAAATTCTTCCAGCGTCAACACGCCCCTTATACGTCTAAATACGTGACGCGAGTATAATGGCCTGGCCAGTGTTTATTCAGGGGCGGTTGCCCCTTTTCATCAGCGGGGACAACAGGCCTGGGTCCCGGGGCCGGGTATCATAAGTCAAAAAGTTGTGACGGGTCCCGCAGCCGCGCCGCGGTGTGGCGTTTACACGTTCATCATCGGCTCTGGGCTTCTCGCAACTCATCGCACAGACAGATCACGTCAGTCTGCACAACTACCGACGGTTCATCCTGTCGACAAACAGATTCCAATCTGTCGCCGCTACCCGCTCGCCCACCCGCCTCAACTCACCCCCACCCTCTCACCTATTCCTCTCTTCTCCCTGTTCCACCGGTGTTTTAAGCTGAGCTTACGCTCGAACCCGCGTCCTTCTACTAATCGCACTGCAAATTCGCCCTGCCGAAGATTGCTCCATTCGCTATTTGACTTCGGATTTAGGCCTCTCCGAGCGCCGTCGAGAGGGTTGCACCCTTCTCAGTCAATCGGTCAGGGTCGCGAGCACGACCAGTTGCTCGACTGTTCGCCCTTTCCACTTTCCATCCCCTTTTATTCCGCTACTCGCTCGTGCAACGATATCTCATCCGTGTGTTCTTTTTCGAAAATTGAATTGGGATGACAATGAGTATCCAGTAACCAATAGATCACCATACATTGATTTTTGAGAATATTTTTAGAAAGTCACTTGCTTTCAATCTCGTTACACGAGAAGCTCCCCTTAATTTTGCTTATCAGATGAAGAAAGTGCATAGAAACCAATGGAGATTATTTTGTACATTGATTTCTGAGAATATTTTTAGAAAGTCACTTGCTTTCCATCTCGTTACACGAGAAGCTCCACTTAATTTTGCTTATCAGATGAAGAAAGTGCATAGAAACCAATGGAGATTATTTTGTACATTGATTTTTGAGAATATTTTTAGAAAGTCACTTGCTTTCAATCTCGTTACACAAGAAGCTCCCCTTAATTTTGCTTATCAGATGAAGAAAGTGCATAGAAACCAATGGAGATTATTTTGTACATTGATTTCTGAGAATATTTTTAGAAAGTCACTTGCTTTCCATCTCGTTACACGAGAAGCTCCCCTTAATTTTGCTTATCAGGTGAAGAAGGTGCATAGAAACCAATGGAAATTATTTTGTACTTTGATTTTTAAGAATTTTTTTAGAAAGTCACTTGCTTTCAATCTCATACACAAGAAGCTCCCCTTAATTTTGCTTATCAGATGAAGAAAGTGCATAGAAACCAATGGAGATTATTTTGTACATTGATTTTTAAGAATTTTTTTAGAAAGTCACTTGCTTTCAATCTCGTTACACAAGAAGCTCCACTTAATTTTGCTTATCAGATGAAGAAAGTGCATAGAAACCAATGGAGATTATTTTGTACATTGATTTTTAAGAATTTTTTTTAGAAAGTCACTTGCTTTCAATCTCGTTACACAAGAAGCTCCCCTTAATTTTGCTTATCAGATGAAGAAAGTGGTTAGAAACCAATGGAGATTATTTTGTACATTGATTTTTGAGAATATTTTTAGAAAGTCACTTGCTTTCAATCTCTTTACACGAGAAGCTCCCTTTAATTTTGCTTATCGGATGAAGAAAGTGCATAGAAACCAATGGAGATTATTTTGTACATTGATTTTTGAGAATATTTTTAGAAAGTCACTTGCTTTCAATCTCGTTACACAAGAAGCTCCCCTTAATTTTGCTTATCAGATGAAGAAAGTGCATAGAAACCAATGGAGATTATTTTGTACATTGATTTTTAAGAATTTTTTTAGAAAGTCACTTGCTTTCAATCTCGTTACACGAGAAGCTCCCCTTAATTTTGCTTATCAGATGAAGAAAGTGCATAGAAACCAATGAAAATTATTTTGTACATTGATTTTTGAGAATATTTTTAGAAAGTCAGCTTTCAATCTCGTTACACGAGAAGCTCCCCTTAATTTTGCTTATCAGATGAAGAAAGTGCATAGAAACCAATGGAGATTATTTTGTACATTGATTTTTGAGAATTTTTTTAAAAAGTCACTTGCTTTCAATCTCGTTACACGAGAAGCTCCACTTAATTTTGCTTATCAGATGAAGAAAGTGCATAGAAACCAATGGAGATTATTTTGTACATTGTATTTTTTGTATCATGTCCAATGAATTAAAATAATCTCTATTTTATAAACTGAAAATCACTCGAAAATCTCTAGAAAACAATACGATCATAGCATGCAATTATTCTTGGCAGACTATTGTTCGCGTCATGAAAATTAAAGACGACGTTTAGCCGGCTCGTCGAGCCCGCATAACAATGTCGTCTTACTATTACCTTCGTCAAATAACGACCGAAAACGGAGAGCAAACACGAAGAAAAACCAACAACAGGATGAAAGAGGCGAGAGGGTAAACAGTTTAGAAATTTGATGGGCCGCGAAGTCTCGCTGGTAGAGGCAGGGTTCTCGAACATTACCGTTCGCCTTTGTGTGCGAAAGGTTCCGGCGGCGACTCCATAAATTCCCCATCAGCGTCATGCAAGTTTCATATCGCAGACATCGAAGTATCGCATGAAGGGTGGGGACAAATGGACGGGGTTACTGGCTCCGTTTCACCGGCCATAACACGCGGTTCTGTAGCATGCGCAACCGTCCCTGATAATCTTATTATCGCATCATTAGAGAAACAAGGATTCCGGGGAGTGGAGCCGCGATACGCGTTTCTCGAGCGATTGCTGTAACACGCGCGGGGCCCCCCGGGAGTATTATTCCGGCGATTCGCGTAGCACAGATGTCCATCGTTTTGGAAATTCCTTTGGCCGTGCTTCTGATAACCCGATTACGTGTATATTCAACGGGCACTGTCGACCATCGGATGTTCGAGATGGCCGCTCGGCCGGCTCGTTATTAAATATCTCACGTATCGACGCGTTCGTCGTCGAAACCCGCCTCTCTTCGTTCCTCTTCTTCTCTCAGCCTCTCTTTGTCTCTCCCTCTCCCACCCTTGGACAGTCGATTGGTTTTCTCGACTTAAACGGACCTCATTGTCCCTTCTTCGGCTCTGCGGCACGACTAATTGGGCCAATTCCGTATGCGGTTCCGTGATCGCTCGTCCACCTGCATGCTGAGTCCGCTATCCGGCACGTTGAAGCCGAACGTCGGCCCGAAAATGTGGTCGGATTAATCTGCGGCGTAGTCACCGTCACGTCTTCGGAACAGTTTTCGAGGTTTTTGCACCGCGATCGATCGATCCGACCCGCTCCTCATAGACGACTTTGCAAAATACCAGGCTACCTGCGGAATTTAACGCTGGAACTACCTCGGACACATTGTGACCCGGTGCTGCAACTGTATCTAGCACATCTAGTTCTCGCACTACCTAATTTTACACGAAATAATTTATGCTAAAAAATATTTTATGCTGTAATATTCTTTTGATGAGATTGATTGATATAGAAATGTGTATTTTTTAATAATGTATCGTAAGACTACCTCGCATTACCTCCTTTTACAGGAAACGACTTAGTCGTTTTGAGAGGCTTGTAACTCGGAACTGGAGGTAGATGGAGAGATGTAATTTCGTACACTTGTTAAATGCTATCGTGTCTCAATATTGACAAAACATTAATTGTCCAACATTAGTAGGTTCCGAGATATAGGACCTCAACAATCGTTTTTGTCACTGACTGACTGACTGACAGATCATTAAAACTTATTGGGTACTTCTACTAAAAAGGCTTAATGGAAAGCATATACGGTGTGCCCAACCACATGACGTATGTAGACGTTTCAATTTAAAAAACAATAATAAAAATTGGCGTTATCTCGGGAACAGTAAAAAAATGTTTAGGATTTAATGAATGATGGACAACAGTAATACCTACTGACTGAGAATTAAAAAAGCGACGTTAAATAATAATAAAAAAGATACCTACTTGATAAGTAGGTATTACTGTTATCCATCTTCTAAACTATTCAGTATTGAAATTAACTTTTCAAGTAACCATTCGCGACAATGTGAAGGCTCATATAAAGAATGCTTTTTAAAAAATTAGTTCGAAGACTTTTGAAATGGTGGAACTCTCATTTGGAAACAAAACTGAATGACCTTGGAAGACCAATATTCAGATATAATTCGATTCGAAAGAATAAAGGTCATCTTGAACGCGTACAAAAGGTTCTGCGATCCCTCTGCAAGTTCGTGACCGCGGATGAAAATTTGATTCCACCGAATAATCCGTTTACACATCGCGTAATTGTCGAGTCCGTGGCGGAACCGGGTGTATAACTTCGTTGTGTCAGGTTTCGTTCGGCCGGCTCTTAAGCTACGTTAAACGTCTCGAGTCTAGATGATGGTATTTTCTCGAGCAGAGCTCCTAGGAAACGGCTAGGCCCGGCGAGACGAAGTTACCCTGCACATCCGACATTTCTTTCCATTCCTTTTATCGGCTGAACGGAATCAGGGTTAAATTATCGGGCAATCTGCTCGCATTGCCGTGAGAGAAATCGATTGGTTTCTACTCGGGAAACATCTGAATCGATGGGTTTTGATTTCCGAAGTCTCGCTGCTTGACCGCGTCGCGATCTTAATCTCCTTTTCCCTCGCGGTTCCTTTTCCAAATCAGATTTACATTCTCTCTCTTTCCAATTTTTGGGGAATTATTATTTTATTGTAATTAATGCGTGGCTGTTTCTTTCATTGAAATCAATCGATATAGGTACTATTCAATAATATCTGATTACACAATAATAATTGTTATTATTGTGTTATTATTGTCATAATAATGTTAAAAATTAATGTTATAATAATTGTTATTATTGTTTACTAAAGACTTCAATGTAAGACTGGATAATCAACTGGAAAATTCACTCTACTGTTATTAAATTCACTCTAACTGTTATTATTGTTATAATAATTGTTATTATTGTGTTATTATTGTTTACTAAAAACTTCAATGTTAGGCTAGGTAATCAACTGGAAAATTCACTTAACTTTCATGTGGAATATAGAAATAATTTCTCCAACTTCACACTGACAAGTAACTTTCGACTGAAGCTTCAACTATGAACATGAACCAACTTACATTGCGTTGAATCACCGGAGTATTAACTCGGCAATTAATTTCTAACAAGAACTATAAAATTCTGGATCGAACCGAACACAATTTCGGCGAAGGGCTAGGGTCCGAGACATCGGCGAGGCTAATTCCGCGCATCCCCCGGTTTTGGACTAGAGCCAGGCTCTCGGCAGGGCGTTAAATTAAGAATGGTAATAATGTTGCCGTGCTAATAATTTAGGGGCCGAGCTTTTACATCCGCCGGTGGTTAACGGCGCTTTTAGTCGGACCCCGTCTCTTACGTGTGCTCGGCCGCGTTGAAAAAACCGGGTTTTATGAAAATTGCCGGCGAAGTACGAATGCTTAAATATTCAAGCGTACATTCAAGGAGCGCACAGCGTTCCGTGCACCACGCGTCGGCAAGGAAACGCGCGTCTGCGATCTATCGCTTGGCCTGCAACTCTCCCGAGCATTGACTGACTCGGATGCACTTTATCGGCGATGCAATAGGAAACTCGAGACGTACGCCGGCCAATTTAAGTGGCTCTGCGTCGAGGAGGATCCGCAACGAACGCGGAATCGGTGCTCTCGCGCGAGCTTGACACGTTGCTTATAAAATGTTTGAGAGATCGAAGAATACGATCGAGAGATGATCGCGAAAAAAATATTCCTAGCTATCGGAACAATGTGGTAAAGCAGTCGTAACATTTGGAAAAGGTTAGTTCAACCTCGCAGTCTATGAAAACTTTTGCACATTTTGCAGGACCCCCTGTATAGTAGATTGAACATTCGGGTGTATGTAGAAAATGCAATCGCAAAATAATAGTAATTCGTCCTAGACTTGTATCAATTGGAATAAAAGTGTTTTAGGAACAATACGCCACGCGTCACCTGGGAAAGTCAATAGCAGCGAGAAGGGTACATATTAGCTTGCAAAATCATGAGCATCGTAAAAGCTTTCCGCGCGCGTGCATTATTACCGTGGGCGACAATTTTCACGGCAGCTGCATTTTTCGCCTCGGACGACTTTATAGCGTTGGAAACCGCAGTAAGAAATTTGCTTGCGCGAGCAAACGTCGTTGCTCATCGCGTTTACTTCAGCATACACAAGGTTGCACTAGCCTCGAGTAGCATCCAATGTGCAATATTATGAATATTTAATCTTCGGTGCGCGACCATTACGAGATGAACGTGTTATTTCACGCAAACATATGACCCGTGAAACTGAGGAACCGAACAATCTTCTAGCAAAAAGGAAACCACTTTCTTGTGGGAGTCTTGTTGGTTTAAGTTATAACTCGATAGTTATCCATTATTAAGCTTTGTGCCCATTGCATCTTTTGTTCAGTAGATCATAAGCTACGACATACAGGGTGTCCCAAAATTCGCCAGGGTGTCCCAAAACACCTCCTTTCTTCTTCTCCTATTAAAACATTTTTAATAACTAACGTGGTTCTTGAACCGGAAGATTCATAATACAAAATAGCTATTTGTTGTGTAGAAAAATGATCGATCCGTGGCGCTGATAATAAAGTTCATAATATCCGAAAGATAAATTACGATAGATAAACTAATTAATTATGATACAAGTATATTGTAAATTTATTTCGCAATGCAGTTGCAGAAGCGTCAGTTAAACGGTTCTCAATGTCGACTAATAGTTTGTGAAACCGTGTCGTTTATGTGACCGAACTCTGTGGGGAATAATTGAAAGTCGCCGAAGGAAATTATATTTAGTGCCATAATGTGCTCCCAAGGCGTGTTACACCGGCTTGGCGAAATCGCGTGACGAGTTACGTGTGTGGAAGTTCAAAACCAATTAATTGACATCGCCGATGAAACTGCCATAAAGCGAAAACATCGTTTCCTGGCTGGCGAGCCCGCCTGAAAGAACTGAAGTTGCCGTGGTCAGCGGCGCGTGCGATCGAACATGTTCATCGTGGTCTTGTTCGTGTTCAAATTCATTATCGGCCGAGGCGTTCTCACTTTCCTACAAACTTCACGCCTTTCGCAAATAGAAAATTCGGACGAGAGAAAAATGTAATTTCTGGCATCTCGATTCTCAAACACGGCGAAATTTCGACAAACCATCATTTGAAATATTTTCAAATAAAACGATTATTGAGTATTTTCTAAAATAAACAAAATTGTTCTTGGCACACTGATTCGATTAATTTAACTGGAAGCAATTTTGCAATATATTAATTTCGACGTTTCGGTCTTGAATGTTAAAAAACGTGAATTGTTAAAAAAAGGTGATATTCTGTTGACGAGAACACATTTAAAACAATTTTTAAAAAATATCATTTGTAAAAAAATACACCACTTTTTAATACGGACATATTTATTTTTATTTTTATATATTTATTATTAACTGTGAAACATTTGGATTAATTAGTGTATATACTTGAAGGTATCTGTGAAAATTTAGACAGAGTTTTCGAAAGATCCTATTAAGCACAATAGCTTGTCTATTCTGTTGTTACGTAGTTAGCGAGACAAAGGAAGCGTATGAATGAAGCCCAGTAGGCCAGAAATTGAGAAATCGAATCGAACGGGATCATTATTCGGAGCGTTTACAAATTCCTCGGGCAGCGACGGAAAATCTTCCAGCCCGTAAGTTTCACGGTCTACCGGGGTTTACACAATCCCTTGAGCGACGTTAATTGCGGAAGATTTTGCAAATGGAGCACGGGGAATTACCCCAGTAATGCGTTCGAAAATGTACCGCTCCTCCTTCGCGAATTTCACCCGGCATTAACGTCATTTATGCTGAAATTCTCCTAAGAACGTTGACTTAGCGCGCGCGCATTACGACGTACTATAAGAAAACCGACAAAAAATTACTGCCTTCGAAACATATTATCGCGTTCACCTGTTTCAACGCGGAAAACAGTTCTTATACAACGTACTTGCACCTAGATGCAAACGCGATCATTACCTCGCTAAATGTTCTGCCTGCGAAGAAAACATTTTGACGGAAATGATGTTGTACGAGGTTGCAAACTTCTGCAAAGACCAATTTCACTGTAATATGTATATCGAATACTATGGACCGAATTTATTTAACGCAGATTTTACTACAATGTCTGAAAAATGATCGAGTTGTACTACTGGAAATTGATTATTAAACCCAATACTGAAAAAACGATTGAACGTATGTAATTTTTATTCAATCTTCTTTGACATTTCTGTGTAACTGCAGTAACGAAGTTACAACCTGGAATATGAATATCTGACAATTGATTCAGTTTTACTAATGAAAATTCGTTATTAAACCCAACACTGAAAAAACGGAATTTTCGTTGAAAAAATCAGTACAATTGTTGAAGCACGTGCACAATTACGCTTCTAAAAAGTAGTGGAACGTATGTAGCTTTTATTCAATCTTCTTTGTCATTTCTATGTAACTACAGTAAGCTGGAATATAAATATCTGACAAATGAGTGAGTTGCACTACTGAAAATTTGTTATTAAACCCAATATTCAGGAAACGGCGTTTTCGTTGAAAAAAAACCAGTACAATTGTTGAAGCACGTGCACCATTACGCTTCTAAAAAGTAGTGGAACGTATGTAGCTTTTATTCAATCTTCTTTGTCATTTCTATGTAACTACAGTAACCTGGAATATAAATATCTGACAAATGATTGAGTTGCACTACTGAAAATTCGTTATTAAACCCAATATTCAGGAAACGGCGTTTTCGTTGAAAAAACCAGTACAATTGTTGAAGCACGTTCACCGTTACGCTTCTACAAAGTAGTGGAACGAATGTAGCGTTCTTCAATCTTCTTTGATATTTCTCTGTAACTGCAGTAACAGAGTTATAACCTGGAACAATTGCGTGAAGCATCCTATATGTTACAGAGTTCCACGTGTGTGTAGCATCGTACAGTATAGAGGGTGTAGCACAATGTCTGTGCTTTTTTAGCGTCGTATGGACTACGTAGACTAAAACGGACTCTTCGGAGTGGACAAAAGTGACCCATCCCGCGTTCGTGGAAGTTCACAACAGAACCGGTTTCCGTTCGCGCAGAAAGGAGTTCTCGGTGCGTAGATATGGGTCGAGTGAGTGGTCGCGGGTGAAATAGTGGCTTCCACCCGGTCTCCGTGACGCCAAAACACAATACCCGATAGAGGGTTTCCCGAAGTACGACACCGTTGTCAGCGGAAGGTGCATTAAACGCGACGATCCTCGACGTCGATGAGCTCGTCGAGCGTTTCTCGTCACGATACGGAACGTCCCACACTCCTGGATCAAATGATAGCACGTGCCAGCTGTCTTTAATTTCTCTAACACTAAATAGAACTTCTGAATGAACAATTCTTACATGCACGGTGCTCTCACATCGCCAAAACATAAAAATGAATTTTTCATCGGGGAATGTCTATTGCAAAGATTGGTTCTAATATTTCTCTTATTTTATATTATGTCTCTTGTAAAGATTGTTCTAATAATTGGTTCTAATTGATTACCATTTTTTATATGTCTCGAGAAGTAGTGTAGGTACAAAAATTTCTATTTTTTAAATCACTAATCCTAACGTTTGTTTTGCACTTTTCGTTACTAGATTTTAATTCTTTCTTCATGAGAATTCGTATGATTGTTCTATGAATTGTGAGAGGATTATTGGTGTGAGTGGTACCTTTACGACGAGAACACCTGACGTCGTTACTTGGTTCAGTTCAGTTCAGTAGCTTGACAGATTATATTTTATTTTGTGTTACATTGTGCTGCAATGATAGAAGCTTTTATTGTACTATTATACTAAACGTTCCTTCAAAATCAATGTAATGGAAACGTGTTTTTTGAACTTTTTTGTTCTGTGCCGTATAACAAAAGTGACCTGATACATCTTACATATATTTCGGCAACGGTGAACCAGTACACAGAATAATGTATTAACTATAACACGAGAATGAAACGTGTCCGACTATATCGTCTAAATGTCTGACTATAGGGTGCCGTTTCTACTTATAGAGAACTCCTCGGCGACGTAGCAATATTTATTCTCACGGGCCGATTTCCGTCTGCGTGAACTTATTGAAAAACAGAATCTCCTGACGCTGACGGTGTAGACATCGCTGAAGAATTTCTGTTTATACACTAATGAATCGTGTTTGCCGATGATCGCCGGATTCGCGCATTGAAATCGCGAGATCCGCCGCGACGTTTATTCACTTTCGCGGCTCGAAAGCGTCGAAAGCTGTCGCCCGGCTGAACGACGAAATCCGATTTGCATTGCGTCGACAGGATTTTACAACGACCCCCCCTCCATCCCGACAAACGCCATATTGCGGGGTAATTCGCCGAGCGGATGGATTCTCGAGCCACAGCCCGCGCGGGAAGTAGGGATTCCTGCAAATCGTTCGCGTTGTCGCGATGGCTGACGACGTTTGCATAATTTCGAAAGGCGATTTTCCGCGGGGAAAAACACCATCGGCTGATTTTATACCTCGGTCCGTGGTGATTCGAGGAAGCGAGTAGAACGTCGTCGCGCATTTCACGCTTCGCGCGCCCATTACCGCGCGATTTACATCGTCGTAAAATTCGCGGGCAAACTGCACGTGACAAATCGGCAGATCTATTCCCGGTTAATCTCGTTAAGCGAAAGCTATTGCTGTATTTCGGTTATCAGGTGTTACTTCAGTTTCATATCGTTATTATTAGCGCTTGTCTCTTTCGTAATGAATCACTCGTCACCTGAATATCATCCCCGTTCGTTTCAACTTACCGGAGCTGCTCATTTTTATTTCGATAAATTTCTTTTACGAATGTGGTTGAAATTAAATGATTTTTATATAGTGAATATTTAATAATATAATTAATAATAATAACTTGTACAATAAATTTGTTATTTCGGCGCAAGGTTCGATGATTAGTAACAGCAAGTTTCCAAATTAATTTAACCCAACGTTTAAAATTAATATATTTATAGTAAAAGTAGAAAAAAAGAAAATTGCAGCACACCTGTGTAATAACTTGTTTTTTGTATTAGCATCAATAAGTGAAACACAAACTAGAAGAAACATTAATTCGCTGAATTAATTTAATTAATTAATTCAACACACAAGATTGATTGAATTTTTATCTCGTAATTGATGCAGATTATTTAGTATACGTGCAGCTACAGACAGGATCGTGATAAAGGAAGATCGAGTACCATCGGTAGTGCCCGATTATGCGCGTCCCAATCTCCTGACACCGACCTGAAATGCACTTTAAATCTCACACTTGCGAGGACTAACCAAACTACGTCGTCAGTATACCCAGTAAACGGCGTATAGTACACGATCCCGCAACGAATAATCGAGTAATCGCCCAACCAAAAGATTACAGAGGCAATTGATCCTGCGAGTTCTATTTACCAGGAAACCGCTCATCCAGCTACCACTTAACATCACGGTGAAAACCCGCAGGGGGACATGCCCGAGCAGTCTGCCAATTTTGATGAAACCTTGATAGAAAACAGTTTTTACATTTCGTTCTATTTTTCAAATTCACGCTTGTAAATTGATATCCATATTCCAAAAACTTCAAATCTACTTGATGCACTGTCTGTTCCACTCTGCAGCTAAATTATCAATCTTCACGAGTTTCCAAAAAAAAGGATTATTATTTTTCATTCGAGAGAAAAGTTAATACACCATTTCTGTTCCCAAAAGTTGTTCCTGAAATTGTAAATTTCTATAAAGCTTCACAGTCGTACCGCATGAGTTTACTCAGACGAATTCAGTCGAATATTTATGAATATTCCCAGTGAACACTTGCACTGTTCCATGACCCATGCAGCGGAATGAAACGCTCTCCCGCGCTCGCATATTTTACAACAAATAAATCGCGTAGAATGAAAATTGTCTGGCCGCGTGGCAGACAAAAAAATTAATCACTCTAAATCTTGCAACATTAAAATTGCAGCGTATTTCCAGGGATTAAAACAATTGCGAGAATTTCGAATTTTTCGTGGTTAAATGGTCGTTTTATACTTCGTAGAAAATTGCCGGGGAACGACGCACAGTGGTCCCGGAGCCCGCTTTTTGTGGCCAAAATTCAATTTTTCGACTTTCAAATCTCAACAAAATTTTTTTTCCCTCATAATAAGAACACTTTAAAACCTCGAAATTCTAAATATTAGGTCTTTCGGCTTTCCGAGCAGATATAGCTTTGAAGTTCACAAATGAAAATTTGTACTATATTTTCGTATGTGTGAGCAGGTATATTTCAGTTATTTAATGGTAATATAACCATGTTTCAAGCAATATACGAAGGACATAAAGTTAAGTGCAATATAAACTTTAGGTAGAGCTTTAAAAAAATGTTGGAAAATGTTAACATTCAGACTTGATTTTTCTGAAAGTTTAGACCTTCAACATATACACATGTAAATTTCAGCTGCACCTTCCTGCGCTTTATAATTCTACGTGTATTTTAACAAGCAGACGTTCACGCGCGAAGTACGCACTCTAATGCTAAAAAAATAAAATAAAATAATATTAGTTAATTAATTAATAGTTAATAACAAAATAATATTAATATTTATATATTATTATTTTAATTTTTTTAACATATATTTTTTACATCGTAATATTCTAACTGGTATCAAGACGAATCCAGCGACCTATAATAAGATAACATTAAATGTTGAAATAACGCTACAATAGTTTTGGCCACAAAAAGCGGGTTACCGGACCACTGTGCGACGTCGTGGGGCCGATTCTTTTGTCTGGGTCGGCTCGAACGGGATCGGATTCCTTCGATATTAGAGCCATAACTCGGCGGCGCGGCGTCGAACTATGCGATACGATTCGCGGCGACACGTCGTTGGCCAAGTTTTTTCATTAGATCCCGATTACCGGGATCGTTATCAGAGGTTCGAAACGGCAACATGGCCGAGTGGTCCCGGTAATCCCGGTATTACCGGAGGCACGCTGACGCCGCGTACGAAAACGTAATGGCACGCCATCGCCGCTAATCTCGGCGATCTTCATATCCTCGGAGCGCACTTGAACTCGCTTAGAGGACGAGAAGGGTCCTTGCTCGGTCGACGACGGTATCCTGTTACGTCACCCCTAAGGCAACCGCGACGTGGAGCGTCGCGTTATCCTCTAGTGTCCTTGCCGACGTTCAGGAATCTTAGACGAGCTGAAATTTACGAGGGACTCAGACACCTTGGTGTCCTTTTTATCCTACGATGGAGTCTCGTGTTTCTTTGACGCGTTCGCGACGAGCTCGCCAACGTCACCCGGAATCGCAATAATTCATTCAACCCTCGAACAGCAGGACTCGGGACAGTTTTCTCCTATTAAGCTTCGTACGGACCTTAGTCGCATTTTGATGAATATTTCGACGAACAATATTATGAATTTTATTCTCATTATCATTTGTTGTGTAAAAAAATGATCGAAACCTGCGCCGAGAATAAAATTCATAATATCTTTCAGATAACTTACGGTCGATAACCAATTAATTAATTATTCTAATAAAACTGTATGTGGATAATTTCCTATAACCCGAATAAAATTCTGTTTTGTTAAAATACAGCGATTAGAGAACACATAGGCATACAATGGATATAAGTTTTCTCCTTTCTTAGGCAATTACGGTCTACAAAAAAATTCCAATGAAAAGTTATAAGCGTTATAAATATAAAGAATAAAAATAGTGCCACTAGAAATAGCAGCACAGAATACCCGTCAGATGCTTAATCCTCAGCAGCGAAATTCGCAGCGGAGGTGTGGAGGGAGGAGGGGTAGTTCTTTAAGTAAAGAAAATAAAATTCATAATATCTTTCAGATAAATTAGGGTCGATAACCAATTAATTAATTATTCTAATAAAAATGTATGTGGATAATTTCCTATAACCCGAATAAAATTCTATTTTGTTAAAATACAGCGATTAGAGAACACATAGGCATACAATGGATATAAGTTTTCTCTTTTCTTAGGCAATTAAGTCTACAAAAGAATTCCAATGAAAAGTTATAAGCGTTATAAATATAAAGAATAAAAATAGTGCCACTAGAAATAGCAGCACAGAATACCCGTCAGATGCTTAATCCTCAGCAGCGAAATTCGCAGCGGAGGTGTGGAGGGAGGAGGGGTAGTTCTTTAAGTAAAGAAAAGTTTATATTAGTTGCCGAATAGCGAGCACGTACCGTCGACTCGGTTAAACTAACTTAGACCAGCGGAGCACACGAAATATCGTTTCGAGCATCGCCAATAATGTCTGACTCCCGCGGCGCTATACTACTAGCCGCATTAAGCCAGTAGTAAAAAGCCGCATCAAGGAAGCCGTAAGTAGCATCGCCCGTCACAAGTCAGCCGTAGTTCCCAAGACCATTATTCCCGAGACGTTCATTGCAACAATGCCTCTAAAAACGGTCTCAACGCGCAACTCCACCCGTCATCAATAACTGTTCGCCGGTAAATGTTCCTCATCGTTCCGTGGTTAATTAATATTGCTGCGGAGTAAAATAATTAACGGGCTTATGCGGCCCGATATTATTGAACCACCGCGTCGAATTTTCCAGCTTAATTAAAAATGATCATGGACCGAACAAAGATGTTCCGAGTGCGAACACCAGATTCATGCTCCACCGTGAAACCGGATGAAAATTCCTTCGGCTTCAATCAGCTCGATGGTCGTTTCAATTATTCAGCTGTGCTTTGACCGCCGACACTACATCAACACTAATTTGCTGGCTACGCGCTCGTCCTCTTTGACTCGATTTCGCATTCATCGAATCCTAACTTTGTCTTCGTAATTAATACGTTCCTTGCTGAGCTACCTGACGACGACCGGTTGATAATCATTTTCTTAGCCTCCGGTGGCTCGTCTTACGCTTTAATAGCTATTTCGCTTTATCTTGTTTTCCGAAACAGCGAGTTGTAATTGCTGTTTATTTCGCTGTATCTGAGAACGAAGGATTTTATGCATTTATCGAGGACACCGTTATCTAAATCTCTTTGATACTTTCTTGCTGTGAAGAACGAGAATTGTGTACTCGTTGAGGACATCTTAATATGAAATGATAAAGGCAATGCACATATTGGTGTACACGAAGTTTAATTATTCCAAACTGTGGCTACAGGAACGTCCTCCATGTTTGAAAATGGAAATTTGCGTTCTCATTGTCTACAAATGAGGTTTCTGTTTATTTTAAGAGAAGCATCATCTTTTTATTTCATTCTGACTGCTGTTGATAAATTCCGAAGAATTTATATTTGCACGAGCAGTCCAGATATTAGCATGTACATGAATAAAATCCGACCCAAAGGGTTATCCCAAAGGCTGATCTGTCACATTAATATTTATACGGTAGACTCTCGTGAAAGCATGAATTTTTTCGTCTAATATACATATACCAAACGGAAATTCGTAATAAAAGAGAAATCGAATTAAATTTCGATAAACAGTACACTCTGTCTATTCATATTCATCGGTCTCTCAATATTTATTCTCTTTCATAAAGGAAAGTGCTCCGTTCGCGGTATGATATAATCACGGGTCCACCTATTTCCACAGATAACGATACTTTCAGAACAAAATAACGATATCGTAAAAAAGATTTCTCTTTTAAAAGAATCAAATCCAACAAAACGAACGCAAAGGTCAGAGAGAGGCAAAGCTTGTTTAATGAACGAAGCGGAATGAAAATAATCAAGATAATGTTGCGTGCATGAGCGGGGATTAGCGAGTAAGCGCTGTTATTAAATCTAACTAAGGTGTAATTTGCTGCGGATTAAAGAGTGCGTTGGGAAGAGGGCAAAAAGAACACATGGCAAAGAGGCAAGATAAAAATAAAAGAGCCACAACATCGCCAGCATGGCGACCGTTACTGTCTCCCGACGATTTAATTCCCGTTTCTTCCAGCGCCGCCGACAACAAACCACATTATCGAATACTTGCGACCAGTATCGACAATGCCCCTTATTTATTTATTTCCTTCAACCCTCGAACGGCGGGCCATTTTTGTAGCTGCACATTTTAAGGAATATTTTGAATGTATCTATTGAGAACAAATGATATAGTCTTTTTTATATCCTCAATGTAAATTCAATCTAAAATATCATCCACAATTTTGAAGAATATTTTGAATGTATCTCTTGAAAACAAATTATATAGTCTTTCTTATATTCACAATATAAATTCAATCAAAAATATCATCCACAATTTTAAAGAATATTTTGAATGTATCTATTGAAAACAAATTATATAGTCTTTCTTATATCCCCAATATAAATTCAATCAAAAATATCATCCACAATTTTGAAGAATATTTTTAATGTATCTCTTGAAAACAAATTATATAGTCTTTATTACATCCCCAATGTAAATTCGATGAAAACTATCATCCAAAAAATTTATTAATATTTCAGGATCTCGTTACGTATGTGTGCCATTTTTGTAGCTGCACATTTTCAAGAATATTATGAACGTATTTCTCGAAAACAAATTATATAGTCTTTCTTATACCTCAATATAAATAATTCAATCAAAAATATCATCCACAAATTTGTTAACATTTCAGCATCTCGTTACGTACGCTGCTAAATTTGATTCTACTGGTAAATATTATTAAACGTATCCTGAAATAGTGTATACGACCAAATCTCATTTGCAACGCGAAAACGAATTAAATTCAGCATACCATTTCGTCACACAGTGCAATGTTCAGCGGTCCAGAAAATGACGGGCACTATCCAGCGCTAGCAACTTCCGACGAAAATGTTGCAGGTCGCAGAATCAATTTCCCACGCACCGGCAATAAATAAATGATTCACGGCGGAACGGGAGGATTGGTTTTCTCCCGGAGTTTCTGGAAGGACGTCGATTCGACGAAACTGTATCAGCAGGCGCGCGTTCGGAATCAATATTTACGACGGTTAAGGAACGCTCGACGTGTGCTCGTCCCTTTTTATTTCGGATCGGGCATATTTCTGCGACCCAATATGATTCTCGTATTACCCGACGAGTTTTACGTTTTATGTCGTCGCGCGTCGTACGTGCGCGCCTGCTGGCCCCCGGGTTTCGGGCGCGGTGGATGCAGTTTATGTTCTTCTCGATGCTATCGCGGGGGGTCGTCTCGCGAATATTTCGTCTCGCTGAATAACAATATCGCTAGGCCTTCAATGCTCGCGACACCGCTCCTCCTCGTTCCAGTCTGCTTTCGAGGAATTTTATTTTTCACGCTCGTTCTTTTTACCGCGCTCACACACCGCCGATAAATATTTAGCATGTCACGGCGCAATGGTCGCTTGGCTGAATATCAAGCGCACGCAACCTCGATACTTAATGCTCGCTCACTGTCCAACAGTTTAACCTACCGAGTACGCAACGACCCTTTTACGACCGATAAAGAACGGATTTCTTTCGTAAATTACACCCACCAGATCCGCCTTTCTCCAACAGCTCGCTTGTCTGGTTACTCGCTCGTACAGTATTTATTATCGCACGGTACGTGCGAATCGCTACCTTGTCGCGTAAATTTCCGTGACTCCGGCACGGTGCATGAAAAATGTATTTACATGCCTCGGAGAATTGATTTTCTGGACTTCAGCCTGCCAGACATTCTCTACGAAACGTTCAACCGAGACAAGATTCTGGGATTTTAATCTACAATTAATGTTATCGGCGCACTGGTTCTGTTCATTGAAAAATAAGCAAATTTGCAAAAATATCACATGAAATTTAATTCAAGAATAGAAAATTTCATTATTGCGTCTGTAAGAATTAATCAAAGATATTTTTTTGGATAAATTATAGAACGGCTAGGCAAACGTGTTTTCACATAAATAGAGAATAAAATTCTGAGATTTTTAAAAAATCGATTTTGCAGTTCAAAATTACGGAAAAATTCTTAGACGCGTCAGCCATCGTGTAGATTGAACAAAAGAAATTGAGTATACTTCATCAGTGTGTGTGTGTGTGTGTGTGTGTGTGTGTGTGCTGCTTAATGATAAAACTTAGGAACCGACACGAACTTTTACCCGAGAGTTTTCATTACTAATTTTATCGTATCACGTCTTTCATTAAACTGTTAAGAATTATGTAAAACTGTGTTATGTTGCATGTAATTATGTATTTATCAGCGTTTTCGCATCTCGATGAGAAAGGAAAGGCGGTAAAATTTCTCATTAGCGCGCCGGTGATGTTTGTAATTTCTCGAGAGTTAAAAATACATTTTTACACTGATGCGTCGGGTGAATACGTTTTTAGTATGCGCCTCTTTTTTGGCGTATTTCAACTAAATTAATTATACAAATTAATTTTTAGTTTTGTCAGCAATTAGACTGCGGTCATGCGAGCTTTTTTATGACGAATGCTCTCGCTGTGCATACCTTTACACGTGTGCAAAAGCACGTGCATTAATTCCCTGCATGCGGAGCTGCATTATTCTTATTTATCAGTGTTATCTTTGTTCTAGATACTTCAGGTGTCTTGAAATAATACGCTAAAAAGGTATATCGTATAGAGAATTATTACGCCAGAAAGAAATGAAACGAATTTATTCGTATGTTCCTAGTTATGTAATTATTAGACTGGCGAGTTAATGCATTTACAGTATAATTGAGTAATTGAAATTTAAAATGGTAATAAGGTTTTAAAAATTCAGGAACGTCGACGTGTTATTATCCACTTTTTTGCAAAAAGATTTACAGTATGCATAAACGAGCAAAGAGTTAGGATGCATTTTCGAAAGTTGCAAAATTGCAGTTCGCCAGCATAAACGTTTGTCAAACTCGATTCAAGCTATCGCTGGACTGAGATGCCAAATGTTCTGACCATAAATGTTAATCCCTCGAATTTCACAGGTTCCGGTCTGAAACTACAATTTTGTGGCCCCACTATTGGGAGACCGACGATCACAATTCGAAGTTGCAGTAATTCGTAGAGCACAGAAATGTTTCTCGGAGTTTTAGTGAAGCATCCGCGAGACACGGGGACGCGCAACAATTTACGGTAGATTTAATCAATAATATTGAAAGCAATTGTAGCCGGGAGAAGATTTTCGAGAGTTTCGGTCGACTATTATCGAGAGAGAGGGGGAGAGCGCTCGCCGAGTGTCTGGTTTCGGGAGTTTCAGTCAAGTATTCGAGGAACATTCCGGTGGAAGACGGCATTCAGGGGTTCTAGTCAACGGTATACGAGACACCACGATGAAAGACGCGTTTCAGAAGTTTCAATCGACTAGTTAGGCAACAGTTGCGTGAAAGGCGCTCTCGGTAGTTCCATTTAACAATTGATGAGACATTCTTACATACTAATTTGCTGAGGTGGGAAGTTAAACATCATCTTATTGTATTCCATTCTGGCACTTCGAAGTCACCAGATTTATACACCATACCCTAGTAGCATTTCTGGTTGGGATTTTGTAAAGTCTTGGCTGAAATATTTGTTGACCAATCGTTCGAAATGTCGATTATAATAATTAACAATTCATAAGACGTTAAACAATACAATCTGGATGGCCCCTGATCCATTTTTCAGATTAAGCAAACACTTGAAGAAATTAGAAATCTCGAAAAATACGAAAAACTGAATTTCTTTTGGGAGCACATTTCACTCCCTTTCGCTTCTAAATTTGCACAACTGACATTCTTCCAACAACGTTTAGACTACACAGAGCCCGATAGCTCGCACTGTTTCTTCGCAACGGGTAAAAACTATCGCCCGTTGAAACGCTGCCACCGCGGCGAAAAAGATCGATGGGTCGATAATCGATCGCTCTCGAACCGTACTCTTCGTTCTGGAAAACCGGTCAACGTAAAATTGACGAACCATCGGTGAACGGTCCGATGAAAATAAGCGCAACTCCGATCACCAGTTTGCATATCGTTTCAACGATCCGCGGCATCCTTTTGACCGTAACGAAGATGGCTCAATCGATGCCTGGCCAACTAGTCATGGAAACGCTTGTGAATTCCGCAAGCTTGTAGTCGTAACGTGGAAATACGTGTTGTGAAACAAAGGAGAAATGGTCTCCGTTCTAAAAATATCTTTCTCGCTAGAAGAGTATTGCCGACAAAATAACTCTGCACCACTTTTAACAACATTCCTTATAACATACAGGGTGTCTCTGTTCTCATTCCATTATAAATGCCTTTGGAACCATTGTTGTTATTTTCAAGGTCATTTTCGAAAGACTGTCATGGATATTATTAAATAGCACCATACATAGGGTGGTCCACACAACTTGCACACCTATAATAATTTTCTTTTGTATATAGAAGATGCATGGTCCGAAGGGGTACATTATGCAATGTATTTATTTTTTTACAGGTGGAAGCGTTTCAGAGATTTGATGGTCGACTTTATATTTTTAATGTGGACAGTTTAATGAAATAATATATTTTTTTATACCAAGATATGAAAGAAGGTCGAATTCTGAATAAAAAAGTATTGACCTTAATTAAGACCCTGAATTTAATAATTAACAATTAATTGCACTTTATTTCTTGAAAATTTTCTTCGCGTAATATCAAGTCAGAGATTCAACATTATCACAGATTTCCACAGGATAGCGGGATATTTACATAAATAAAGTGAAAGTACTCGTTGATTATTAGGTTTAGGACTAACGAAGGTCAATACTTTTTTACTCAGAATTCGACATGCTTCCATATCTTGGTATAACAAATATAGTATTCCATTTAAAAAAACAAAGTCGACCTTCAAATCTCCGAAACGCTTCCACTTGTAAAAAAAAATACACTACACAATGCACCCCTTGCAACGTATACTTTGGAGGTTATTATAGGTGTTCTACTCTTTTCGTTCGAAGTAGTGTGATAAAAAATTTGAAAATTGTCAACAATATAATTCAAGAAATCCGTAGATTCGAACAGGCATCCAGCGAGCAGCAGTGACTGGTGAAAAGGCGGCTCGGTTGTCAGAGCAGCGGTGCACCCTTGGACCTCGTGAAACGAGAATTCTGTCGCCGGAACCGGTGTTTCGCGTGGCACTCGAGCCGGGTGGAAAATGATCCAACCGGCTCGGCTGCGGTACGAGCACCAAAACACTCGTCACATTAACAATGAACTTGGTCCGGGGCCGAGTTGCCGGTCTAATACGTATGTATATGCCCGACAAAGGGCGCGGGCCACTCGACGCCCGTGCAATTCCTGGCGTAATTAGAAAAACACGTCGCCATACGTACGATTTTCCCCCGACGAGTCCCTCGTCGGTGCCTTTAGCGTTGCTCAAGGATTCTCGAGCCGTTGTCGAAGTTACCCAGCTGCCCGGGTCGAGCAGTCGCGCGTCGCCGTCGTTCCGACGCGTTTAGCTAACGAGCGAGAGCTGGCCGGGGCCGTCTATTTTCGATGGAAACCGAATTAGCCCGGAACAGACGACGGCACTTCCGTCCGACGCGACGGTCGCCTCCTCTAACTGGGTTTGCAAAATCGCCAAGTTCCCACGTGATTTCCACGGCTCTCTATCTTTGCCACCGTGCCACCAACCTGCCGTTCCACCTGCGAAAAAAACACGCGTATGAACAAATCAATATGTCTTGTACTACTAGATTAAATTGTTACTGATAAAATGATCGAACGTTGAAAGGTTCTTAACGTTGAAAGTTCAAATTAATTTGTAAAATTGCTTTATAGTGTTTATTTGTTCGAATCGTTGCGCCGAAATCATGAATATTTTTCCTGTAATAAAATGATTGTCGAAAGTTGTTCTCGATCGAAATTGTAATAAAGTTTAAATTTGTGATTTTGGCGCAAGGTTTGATCATTAAATTAAAATTTTAATAATCGAACCTTGCACCGAAATCATTAATATTTTTCCTGTGATAAAACGATTTTTGAAAGTTGTTCTCGATCGAAATTAAATTAATTTTTTCTTCGATCATTAAATTAAAATTTTTATATAAAAAGATTGTTTAAGAAAATGATTGTAAACGGTTCCACTATATTTTTAATTGATATACTTCGTGTATAAGACATTTTTAACAGTCCTGTCGTTGTCAGAAGCTTGCACCGAGTACGGGGATAATATTTTCATTTACGTTAGACAACGTAAAATGATCTACGAGCTTTTTCTACCTGGAATGGTCATTCGTTCCACTGTGCGGCGATGTCCTGTCTGCGCGACATGGATTTACAGATAATTCTCGAGACGCGTTCTTTCTCCGTTTTCTCCTAGGACCGTGATGCCGCATCAATTAGCGAGGATTGCTCGAATTTCTTTCTCTAGATTTTTAGCTAGGGATTATAACTCGTTTCAGAATGAATTATGGAAAGTAAAGGGCACGGTATATTTCGGATTAAACTTCAGGGGGATGTGTTTGTAACTCGCGTAAAAGTTAAAATAAGAAAAGGTTAGACCAGAGTGTTAACGCTCTAGAATGAAAATGGATAAAATAGTGTACATCATGGAGCTTAGCCTAGTTTTATTTATACACAGCATAAGCTAACAATAAAAGTCCTATAGAGCACGTGTAGTGTGTATTTTTATTAGATTCTATAATATAGAAAATTCGCTAAAGATATATTACTTGTAGCTGTAAAAAATATTTTATGCTGTAATATTCTTTTGATGAGATTGATTGATATAGAAGTGTATATTTTTTAACAATGTATCGCAAGACTACCTATTTATGAGTAGATTCGAAGTTGACGAGTATGTGATTACAGTACAACGTGACGAAACGCAAATGTCATAGTAATGTAATACTACAGCTATCCACACTGTCAACTAAAACTGATGTGGTCACACATCGATGACTATGACGCGTCAATACGCGAAACAAATGTTAGCTACCAAAAGTGATTCATAACTGTCACTAACAGTGTCATAGATCGTAACAGCGAAACGAATAGAAGATATTCACGGCTATTATCCACGTTACCAATATATCCGCCGTCACTGTCAATACTGTGAAAGTGAAATAGAATTAGAGAGCGAGATTGTAGAGGCGAACGAAATTAATATAACCCGGTGGAAATATGGTGATCGTGGTACGCGCAACGTTATTCACACCAAAAAAGGGAACCAGGAAGCCAGCAGAGGCCATGATTGACAAACACGCTTGTCTGCGGCCAACGGGAATTAGTGTAGCTCCCGTATTCACTGCAAAATTGTTTCGTTCGAGCGCCACGAGTTCTGTAACTGAATTCATGCAATTGCAAAGTTACGAGAGCACCGCCTCGCCGCGGTCGGAAGTTGCTACCCGGAAACATCATTAAGGACAATGTGTCGCCTTTCCGGCGAGATTCAAAATATTTGCCGTCCGTGTAATTATCATTACCGTGCGAGCCTAGGAAAAACAATTCCGGCCTGCTCTCTGCCCCTGAATTATCCTGTTCTCCCACCCTTTTTAACAACGGAATCACCAGTCTGTGCAAAATCGCCCATTTTGATTCCTCAAACGTTGCACAGATTTTTTCGACGAACCTATTTCCGATACTAATTCAGTCAGAATTTTATGGAACATAGAAAATCGTCAGAGAAGTATCAAAACACTAGWCGTCGAGATAAWWCGGTAACACGYATTTAATAATTTTATAGTAATTTCCTGTTCTCCCACCTCTTTTAACACCGGAATCACCAGTCTGTGCAAAATCGCCCATTTTGATTCCTCAAACTTTGCACAGATTTTTTCGACGAACCCATTTCCGATACTAATTCAGTTAGAATTTTATGGAACATAGAAAATCGTCATAAAAGTAGCAAAACACTATTAGACGTCGAGGTAAATCGGTAACACGTAGACAGGAAATTAAAAACTATTACCACACTAGCGTTGATCTTTCTATCGAACCCGATACGAACAGTTACTAATTTCAAGTGGCTACTAGAAAATTAGCATTTAGATGGAGCTGGTGCTGACACTGGGTCGAAACGGACCCGAGTCCCGTCGTAGAGAGGTCAATGAACTCGATCAGTTAATGCGTGCGAATAAATTTGCATCGAGTATGGCGGATGTCGGTGGTGGGGCATGTCCGGCTGTAACGACCGTTTAAAACTCGCCGCTCGCGTTAAAGTGTTTTCTTCGAGTTTGTCTTCGGTGTTTGAACGACAGAGGAGGGTATCAGCTTCCAGCTGCGCCGACACCACCTGTTAGGTGTTGTCGAGCGAAATGTAAACGAGAAAGGTGTCTGTGTATTCGTGCGCGCGCCTAGCGTGTCACTGTGCTTCGCCTATGTACGTACACGCCCCGCACCGAATCGCTTTGACTCAAAGGCGCGATCGTTCAGCAGCTTTTTATTTCGTTTCGCGCCTGCTCTCTCACTCCCTGTCTCTCTTTCTCTCAGCTACCCCGCATTTCGGAGTCCCCGTTCCGCGGTGATATTCGATCACTTTGCGTCCGACTTTGTCGACCTTGAACAACATCTCTGTACACTGGCACAACCAGGACATGTCCGCCGACAAGATTTCTGCTGCAACAAGGACATCGGTGTTGACAAACAAGACCTCCTCATCAGTCCCGGATGGCTCCCATGGAAATCACCGACACAGATTTGCCCGACACAGTTTCCACCAACAACATTTCACCGACTCCAGATTTGACCGACAAAGAATTTAACCGACAACGCCTTTATCCGACAACGGCTTTAACCGACAACGACTTTAACCGACAACGAATTTAACCGACAACGACTTTAACCGACGACGACTTTAACCGACAACGAATTTAACCGACAACGCCTTTAACCGACAACAAATTTGACCGCCAACGAATCTAAAATCGTTGTCGTTTAAATGCGTTGTCGGTTAAATTCGTTGTCGGTAAAGACGTTGTTGATTAAATTCGTTGTCGATTAAATTCATTGTCGGTCAAATTCATGTCGGTTAAAATCATTGTCGGTTGAATTCGTTGCCGGTCAAAATAGTTATCGGTCAAATCTGGAGTCGGTGAAAACTATGTTGGAGAAATCTGTGTCGGTGATTTCCATGGGACCCGTAGAAATTGTTATCAGAGGCCCTAGGTTTTGCACGATAATTTAATAAAACACAATGAATGACCTCTTTTTTTATAAAAAAAATATCTAGGTACGGTATCAAGCAAATTTTAGATCAATTTTCTGTTGCAAGCGCGGGGCCCGTAGAGACCGTTTCAATGTAGAGACACAATCGAGGACATCGGTTTTTCACATTACTCACAAGTCGAGGCCATTGTGCCACCGTGGGCGCTTAAGTGTGCGCCCCTGTATTACATTAATTCTCCCGGTTACTGAATCCAACGTGCAACCAGCGTAAAGGAAACGAAAAGCAGAGTTACACGAACCGCGAATGTTCGCGCGTACTCTTTCATATCGCGCACATCGAATTGGTCGATAGGGGAAGAAGTAGACCGCGAGTTGGAAGGTTCTCGGCATGCAACGGTGCTGTAAAACGTGAAAAGTGAAATCGATCAGTTAGCGAGAGAGGCAGTGGGCTCAAAGCAGTTCAGCGTTCAACTGGAATCGATATTTCGTCGGGAACAGCTTCGGAGGCTCCTGGTCCTCGTAAAGCCGGTCCCTGGGCTCCCGAAATTCTGTCTGCCTCCGATACGCGAAATTATATTCCACGGACGGGCGCGATTGGCCCGGGACGACCGTAAAGCTTGAATTTACAGCGTCGTATTTCGTTCGGTCGTTGCAAAGAGAACCGACAAGCGAGAGAACGAGAGGGAGAGGGAACTTACAGGGTTAAAGGCCAGACGCGATCGTATTTCCCGCGACTTGTCTACCTTCGTCCCACCCCACACACGCATATATACGTGTGCGCGTTTCACCTTCTGAAGGATCCAGCGAGAGAGCGGGGCTGGCTGACGTTTAACAGCCTAACGACATCGCCTTTAACCTGTAAACGTTTCAGGTAAGTGGCGGAACGAGTGCAATGTAAACGGCAGGACAACCAGCTCTTGGTTGGCTTCGCGTTTTCGACGACGGGGCTGCTACCGTCGCACGACCTTTCCGTCGACGGAGCCGACGACTCGCGCGTCGAGAACTACTTTCAGCAATAAACGACGAAGGCGTAATTGCCAGGCTCTCACGGCGAACGCGAAAATTTGTACAGCTCGCGCGACCCTACTCCTTGGCGAGATGGAGAAACCTACTGATGGGGAAAACTCACTGTACGGCGACACGTCCGCTGAATGGACACTTCAGCTGCGTGTCTGTCGTACCTCCTGTTCGCAAATCGTTGTTTCATTTTCTGAATGTTGTTTCTAGGAGGAGACTGAGGGTTGATAGCTGTTCGGGCGAAATTTGTTGAACCCGATTAGATTAGCCACTGTTATTAGCGAAGGATTTAAATCGTCAATACAACAACACGTCCGTAAACACAAACAATTAACTTTTAATGATAGTATAAGTATTTATTCGCGGCGCACTGGTTCGATCATTTATGATTTATGGATAAAATAGGACGAAACACCTCCTTCCTTTTCTTTTCCATTGTCATAAATGATCGATAATAAATTAATTAACTTTTAATTTTAAATGTGAAAGATACAATCGATAAAATTGTCTCGTTTGAATCTCCGTCTGAGATCAAACGCGTCTTTCAACACGTCGAACCAGAATAATAAAAAATCGCATATTACAAAATATGAAGAACACAAATAAATTAATAAATAATAAATATCGCGTCGTTAATATTATTATTAACTTCACATCTGTGAAATTTTTTAGTCAATTCTCTGTGCGTGCATATCGTGCGAGAAAGAAGAATTTATTTTATTAATTTCCTGCTGATGATGCAGTCTCCACGAGAGGATCGTGTTACCCTCACTTTTGTAAGAGTTCCGAAAATGTTTTATTTTTATGATCCGCATGAAATTCAACGAAATTACTTTTCGTTTAGTTCCCTCTTTTGTCGCGCGTAACCTTATTAGTGTATCCAGCGGTGAAACCGTGTGAAACGACGATCGTGTACCGCGGACGAATCAATAAGCAAACATCGTTAATCCGACGGCACCTCGATCAATTAAACGTTCCCCGGGTCGTGGGGAACTCCACCTAATTCCCAGTCGTTCCCTTTCGCCGGTATCGTTATTTACCCTTGCTAATTCCCGTTCCGCGAGCAAGGCCGTTTGTCTCGGAGTCGGCCGGCCACGGCGCAATCCGTTACATAACTTCCGGTGATAATTAAGTTCGAGCAAGCCGGACAGTTTTATTGGTAAGCGTGGCCCGGCAATTTGCATACGGGGGTGGGCGGCACTTGGCCAGGGGGCTAAGGTCAACGTCGAATGCAGTCGCAATCAGGGACCCTCGGTGTGGTCAAGTTTGTGACGAGGAACACGCGAACTATCGCGATCCCCGGCCACACCGTTTCGAGAATCGTTAGCGGACGCAGAAATTTACGGTCGCTAATAAGCGGAGACCGACGACGCTCTTTACGCTGTTCGTGCTATCTACAAATTTCTGAAATACGAGGCCGGAATTAACCCTTCCGGTAATAAGGACATTAACGGCGCAAAAATGATCGCGCGGCTCGTTAGCGCCGCGCGTCACTTAAAAATGGATTAACTAATCCTACATTATAAAATACTACCTCAAAGTATACTTACAAATGACGGACGACCATATTACCTTTTTATACGCCTCGCACGATCTTCATTTTCTCTTTTAACTGCCCTGCAGAATATTCCACCGTTTTCTTACACTCGAGTCTGAACAAATAATTGAACGCACGGAGTTTTAATTATAACGACCCGTAAGAAATTTTTAATAATTAAATATGGAAATTTTGTTCGGATTTAATTAATCGTGAAGTTTTCAATGGATACTTGAATTTATTAAATAGTTTTGTAAAAGCGGAACGTAACAGCGCATTCGCGAATTGATCGTGCCCTTTTAGTATCGTTTAAACAAAAAAAGAACAGATTTCCCATAGTGCAGAATAATAATAAAAGTAAATGGATCGTAAATGAGCAATTCCAAGTTCCCTGTTAAACAAGATAAACGACACGAATAAACGGCACAATCGACTGGAAAGTACCGGTTGTTATTTATTCAGTCTGCCGTGAGGAGCGGCGACCGAGCTGCTCGTGTAAGGCTTAAACAGGCGCATTGTGGCACTTGAAAATTAGCATTTTAAATGTTTCATTAACGGCGTATTAAGCTTAACTTCCTAAGTCACCGTGGAATCATTAAAGCGCGAATTTCTTCGACCGTTGCCGGTCTGAACCGACGTTGCGGTACTTTTGCAATTTGGACAACGTTCATTAAACTCGCTCCTGGAAATGTTTATTATACAAATGCCTTCCAGAAACTGTCCCCGCTCCTTAAATATTTGATCGCGCAGCTGTTGGCGCGATTCGCTTGCTAAACACCCTCAAGTAGAAAACTTGGAAACCTCGGCGTCCCCTTTAACATTTGTAACACGTCGACTGCGCCAGTTTTACGCGCTTTACATAGCTATCACTCGTCTAGTTTGCAACAGAGATTTTTTTAAATTATATAAAAAAAAGTAGACACTAAAAATAACACTACTATCACACTGTGTTCTCATTTTAAAGCAAATGTTTTGTACAGCTAAAAAAATTGTGCAAAGCACACTGATTATTTATCTTCCGATTGTCAAAACTATACAGGGTGTATAAAATTCTTTTATAAAATTCTTTTATTGTACGAAATTCCTTCAACATCCGGAAATGGGAAGTTCCTGAGATCATTCGAAGGGACATTTTCTAATTGTACTGTGACTGGCTCGTATTTTTGTTAATAAGCCATGAGCATCATTTTTGCAAAAGAAAATGTCGCTTCAAATGATATCAGGAACCTCCAATTTGCGGATCTTGTAGAAATTTTAAAACACCCTCTATAAAAGGATGTGCCCCCCTATTTCAAAGAAAAATAAATGAACCGGAGCCTCGATTTTCTTCCCACGATTTCCCCGAAACATTTTCTAAGCCCAGGGTCGGACGAGGTTGCGGAAAAATCACGAGCAACGGCAGCTCGCCCGGGGAACGATGGTGGCGGGTCGCGTTATCACGAGTTTCCCGCGGCGTCTTTCCCGCAGCAAATATTTTCCGCAGCGGCTGTAACCGGCAGCAGGTGCGACGCGGTTTTCGGCCGCGTTAAAAGGAAGATTAACGCCGTAGACGGGGCGCCAGTAAAGTCGAAGTTTTAGCACGGAATGGCTGGGGAACGTGACTGCGGGACCCGGCGAGGCGTACACGCCGCAGGGATATTAAGATGTGATCAACAAGCTGCGCCGGGACACGCGGACCATCCCCGCACCACGAGACTTTTTTCTCTCTCTCTATCCCGAGCTGCCCGGTGCATTACTTTCAACTTATTAACCGCCGGATGAAATTGCACACAACGGAATCTTCCAGCGACCCGATGGGTTTCTATATTATCCACGAGGAGAACCTCCCACGCTCGTTTGCTCGTTCTCGCCCAGCTATATTGCTGCTCTCTACCCGCATTCTGCTGAGACTCCGTTTCGAGAACTTGTACTGCAACCCCTAGTCGCATCGGCAACTAACTGCCGATGTTTATGCAGATTCTGGATTCTTTCCACAAGCTATTCTTGCCCCGACTTGTGTTTGTTGGCCTCGCTCAGTGCCGGGTTAAGCCTCGTAGCTGGGGTAGCAAATGCTAAGGGCCTGGCATTTCTGCAGCAGAAAATTGACCTAAAATTTGGTCGATACCGTTCCCTGACATGTTTGCTGAAGAAAAAGGTCATACATCGTGTTTTATTATATTATCGTGCAAAACCTAGGGCCCCCTGGTAACATTTGCTACGGGCCCGGCGTTTCTGGGGCCCCGCGCTTGCAGCAGAAAATTGACCTAAAATTTGGTCGATACCGTTCCCTGATATTTTTTCTAAAGAAAAAGGTCATACATCGTGTTTTATCATATTATCGTGCAAAACCTAGGGCCCCTGGTAACATTTGCTACGGGCCCCGGGCTGGCTTAATTTTTTTTTTATTATTTAAATTCGCTTTTTGAATTCTTATGTGAGAATTATTTCTCAACCTACAGTTTAGAATAAAGATGGGTTACGAACCACCTTGGGCACCACAGTATTTAATTCGGCACTGGAATCACTCAACTTAAAAGATCACGTTCATTAGACATTGGAATTAGAAATTATCAATGTTCGCTCGTGAATATTACCCGCGAAAGTAATATTAGGTAATTGATGTAAGAAATTGCTAAATGATTTAAGAAAAATTTTCCTCGTCAATTACAAGGAAGGAGGACTTCAGAAGAAATTGATTTCTTCTCCGGTCATGTTCAGTCAAGATTGAATTTGTAGATCGACATGAATTAGCATCGAATAAGATAATTCTTGTAATGCTAGGAAACTGCGACGCATGAATGGCATCCGAATACGTCACAAAGCGTCCACTCACACCAGCCTGTGTATCGTAAACTGTATTATAAACCGCAGTTCCCATGAGCTTCTGATAGTTAGTTTGTAACCGACGGCCGACAGATCGTCGTCGTCAGGATCGTCTTCAGGCATTGTAGACGCGAGACACCGCAAAGCAGTCGCGCGTTCTAACCGCCGGATTCGTCTTTGAACACATGCCACCGTGCACTATGCCTACAGCCATAACCGCCAGCGGCGTGTGGGAACCCGAGAATATTGGGTCTACGCACAGTAGACGATGCTAAAAATTTCCATTCTCGAAATGCAAACTCTGTAAAAATATTCGTCGCGAACATTAGCGATCACTGGGCTACGGATTTTCATGCATACATAGAAAAATGGAGTAGACAATGAATTCTATTTGATTTATATTCATTGCAATCAATGTAGACAATTTTTATTTGCATAAAGTGCTGCAGTCTAGTACTAACTCTGAAACTACGAGAAATATGAACTGCTTAAAATCAAGTTAGACAACAAATTCGTGCTGTAAAATATGTAATATTCAAGTTTTAATATGATAGTGTTGAGTCAGTGTGCAAGCTCCTTAAAATTCGAATATTACCGGAGTTCTAGTTTCGATTTTGTTCGTAGCACATTTCGATCTTTAACGTGATATTTTAAGAACATCTGTTATACGAGTATCCCATCGTCGATTTCTATTTAAATACCCATAAACTCTTCTGGACTCGGCTCGTGAAAAATGCTCGCCTCGAAGCTCTCTTAATGCGCACCGATGCATTCGTTAATGGAGGCTCGGATCGATTCGGTTTCCGAGGAATGCAGATTGAAAGATTCGTACACGTCGAAGTAAAATCAACGAACGTAACGTTCGTCCTTCGGAGTTCAGAGCACGTTTGGGATCTACGGATTGAATTTGGTTTATTAATTTCCTTTAATTAAATTTTATATTTACGTCGAATTTATCGTACGATTTTAATTAAAAACAAACCGAATTAAGCATTCAGCCAATTTTCAAGATGAATTATTTATTTCATAAACAACAACCTAATAGAATCAAAAACATGTAATAGAGGTACTTACGAAAATTGTTCAATTCTACAGCCTTCACATGAAAGTTGCTCGAATGAATTCCGTGGGAATCGTTTTAGGGGAGAATTTTCCAAGCTGTTTTTTCCCGTAGCCCCTTCTCGATCTTATTTTCTTCCTGCAACCCCTCTATCCTACCCGGAGAAATGTAAGTATGAGAATGTTTTGTTTGGAGCATGTTTCATTTACATATTTTACGTAACCCCGTTCGGTTCATTTTATTCGAGTGTGCCCTAACGACCGTGTCGTTTGTTCCGTGAAAGAAAGACTATAATGGGAAACACAGCTGGATCGCATCGGTTCTCGACGTCGGTTAATTATTAATCGACTATCGACGCGGCATTGAGGAAGTTCAAGCTGGAACCTAGGTCTCTGGACTCCGAAGAACAATTGCCATTTGAAGCCAAACTGCATCCCGTATGCGAAAAGAGAATACGATATGTTAGTTCAGGAATTCTGTTTGCCGTACGACACGCCGTTGAACGTTAGTCTTGACACACATTGTACCGCGCGAAGCCTTAAGATGCGTTCACACCGACGCGACTTTAACGAGCTGTTTTGCTGCTTTAATACCAGTGACTAATCCAACTTAATTTTATTGAATATATCATAATCAACATTAATTTTTTTAAAGTTGTTAAAGTGAATCTTGAAATGAAAATTATTCATTGCTTCTGGTTACATTTTTGAAGATTTTAGTGTGAAACTGGAATTTACCATTTTGTTACTAGTCTTGGGTTGTTATTATGTTAAAATGAAAATGATGCATTGCTTCTGGTCACAGTTTTGAAGATTTTAGTGTGAAACTAGAATTTACCATTTTGTTATTAGTCCTGGGTTGTTATTATGTTAAAATGAAAATGATGCATTGCTTCTGGTCACATTTTTGAAGATTTTAGTGTGAAACTAGAATTTACCATTTTGTTACTAGTCTTGGGTTGTTATTATGTTAAAATGAAAATGATGCATTGCTTCTGGTCACATTTTTAAAGATTTTAGTGTGAAACTGGAATTTACCATTTTGTTATTCGTCTTGGGTTGTTCATTCATTTTCTTTTCTGTGATTTCCCGCACAGAGAATGTTTCCCGCAGTTGAGAATGCACCACGAAGTGCGTTCTCAAGCCCATTAATGGTACTATACCATATAATGGAACCATATGCTTTATAACTCATCTAATTTTTAAAACTACACTCTATAATGCCGTAGGCTATCGGCCAAGTCCAATGTCGGAGCACTTTACTAATTGAGGTTATTTGTATCGTCGTAAATTTCCTTAACGAAGAACGCTTGATTAAAATTTCTTGGCGTAGTTTCACAGGAAAGTAGACCATAAGTTTCATTCAAAAGTAGAACTTCCTTCATAAGATTATTGCGTCGGACATAAACGACCCTCATTTTTGCTCCCGTAGTTTCTTGACGTTAAAGAGAATTCGCGATTAACATTCGCGCGCAATGTAGCCAGAAATATTAACAGATTTTCTTCGGTTGTAGAAGTTACATGGTACCTCTTTCGTTCTTGCGTATTCCATCCGTTCAAATATAAATTGAAAACTCCTGCTACTTTAGTTACACACATCGTCAACCTCCGGAATTTGTCAATATTTTTAATAACAGACGTAAAATTATATTTCGATCATCGACCGTGCGCATTTATTTTCAATTACAATGCGAAAATAAATGGAGACCATGTTGCGGATCGACGGTGACACCGGAAGAAGTTGAAGGATCGACAAAGTCGACGAGCAGCGAATTCTTAATCCGGCGATCGTTGAATTTCGCTCACCGATTCGGGAAGTTCGGCGAAGTAAATTTGCCCGTTATTGGCGCGTTAAAACAATCTTTGAGATCTCCCCGAGGTGCTTTCCGGTGGGTTATCGAAGTCCAGGGAACTCGGGGGAAACTCGCTTAAAAGAAATTTCAACCGCGACAGGGTTAATCGGTCGGCGTGGTTCGACTAACGGCGTTAGGGGATTCGGAAACTGGAGAGGCGTCTCGACAGACACAAAGAAGCCCCGGGTAATTCTTGGGCCGAAAGTGAGAATTTCGTGATCGTCTATACTTCCCCTCGTCCCTCGAACCACCCCCGCGACCAATCCACCCCCAGGCATAGCCGCTCGGTCGAAATAACTGGATCAAAGCAGAGAAGTTCGACCTTTCGACGGGAAGACCGAAAACCTCCGGGAGGAAAAGCTATCCGAGGCGTTCGTTCGCTCATTGTTCGACGAGCCCCGACCCCGACGATCCACGATAATCCGAGAACTTTCGCAAATATATTGTTCCAAACAATCGGCGAGCCACTTGTTCGAGTCCTTTTCGTTGCCAGTCAAGTGTACAATGCTGAGTTTAGAACTGTTCGCCCTCTGTTCACCGCTATAAATTGCCACCCCGATTTTACACAGCCGCACAGTGGCCTATTTGGAAAAGTCGGGAAAACCGTTGTACCTTTATTTATAGGATCAAGGTCATAATTAGACTGTCGATCTTTGTGCAAAATAAAAAATGTTCGCGTTGATTGCAGGACACAGGGGACGAATAAAGATTGTATTCTCCTTTGATAATTATATAGAAAAGGTCTGCGTACTCTGATTTTGATGAAATTTTAATGTGTTACAGATTTCGACATTTTGAACAACTTTTTCCTTCTACAATATAGGGGGGTCGCTTTTAGTTTTCCAGATATTTGCAAAAGACTATCGCTAATACTGTTTTGAATTTTTCGTATTCCTGCACGGTTTTTTGCAAATATCTCGAAAACTAAAAGCGACACCCCTATATTGGAAAAGGAAAAAGTTGTCCAGAATGTGTTTCTGCATAAAATATTAAAATTTCATCAAAATCGGAGTACGCAGACCTTTTCTATATAATTATACAGGAATACGAAAAATTCAATAGAGTATTAGCAATAGTCTTTTGCAAATATCTCGAAAACTAAAAGCGACCCCCCGTATATTGGAAAAGGAAAAAGTTGTCCAGAATGTGTTTCTGCGTAACATATTAAAATTTCATCAAGATCGGAGTATGCAGACCTTTTATCTGACTGAGCTCAAGCAAATATATTGATGTTCTTAAATATTTGTAACATGTCCATTGCTTTAAATTGTACGTGCCCATTTTTCTCATAAATGCCTAAAATCCGCAGTCTAGTCGTCATAATATTTCCATGAACTCGTCTTAACGTCATCTGTAACATTACGAAGTCAAAAATGCATTTTACACGGGATTCTAGATATTTAATTCGCATTCGACCAGATTCTTTGGGGATTAAATTCGAAAGCAGATGTTTGAAGTTTCAACATGTGAAGTTATTGAAATGAAAATAACTCTTCGGCAGAATGAACGGTTAAAATGTGCATATTCAACGAAACGAAAATAAATTTGTAATTAGTGGATTAGCCGTTCGAATCGCACGTACAATCCATTTGTACCGAGCAAAATTTTACGTGGCTATCGATCTGGTCTCGTCTTCCTTTCACGCGGGTATCATTGTACATCGAAATAACTCGGTTTATCTGCGGCCCGAGAACTGATCGTGGATTAACGATTGAAGTTTCGAAATGTTGTCTCACGTGTGCCATGATTGACGTCCATATTTAAATGTCCATAAATCCGTACGAAAAGCGTCCGAACTATACACGAATTTTTTCGTTACTTTTTTACGTGACGGGAGACAGGATATGTTTAGTTATCAACGAAATTTGGGTAATTGTGTTTCAGAACTAACTTTGTAATGCCTCATTAGAGTTTATAAGCGTTGAACGCGTCGACATCGTGAAAAGCTTCACAGTAATGAAATAATTGCCCTACATATTTGCCGTAACGAGTCGACTGTAGTCTCTCGCATAAAGGGATCAAAAACTGTTTAAAAAACTGCATATTTACAGTAGATATACAAAAATTGTTGTTTAAAAAAATACTATACATTAACTGACACAAGAGATACTAGATCTTCGACCACAGCTGGGAGAAAATTGACAATAGTTTTTTTTTAGAAAATCGCTCTTTTCTAAATTCAAATCGGGGTCGATGATCGATACCTTGGCTACCTCGGAAGGAACTTTCTGTTGTGTTCACTCGAACAGCCTACAAACTTTAGCACCTCGATATTTTGCGCCAGGTATCCCGTATCTCGCTCGCGCTCAATGGAGAGGAAAAACAATCGGGTTTCCTTCGGAACTCGCCAAAAACAAAAATGCCATGGGTACAGTTCCCGAGAAAATATTTCCTTGCAAAGAAATGCAAAGAAAACAAGTTGTACGTCCTGAAGTTTCATGGGTCCATAAAGCCAGTGTCTTAGGGCCACGCACTTATTCTTACTACCACAGTTGACAAAAAAAATAAATAAATGTAGTATCTAGCAATAACAAAATAACGAACTGAATTTACCTATTGCAACGTCCTTAAGAATCTTATAAATGAAACAGTGTTGTTTGATCGTATATTGAGGCCAAATTAACCCTTTGCACTCGGAGCTATTTTAACTCAAAAATCAAACGTTTCTTCTGATCTAGAATATTTACATTCTCTATGATTTTTTATTAAATTGATAGATATGAAATTGATGAGATACCACATAGAATACTTATATGTTTAGTAATTGGTTAGATACTGACATATCTAATAATGTAAACAATATTTTCAATAATAGGACAGAAATTTTTAGTGACGTCTCCTAACATTGGTATAATACCTCATAAAATACTTAAATGTTTAGTAATTGGTTAGATACCGACATATCTAATAATGTAAACAATATTTTCAATAATAGGACAAAAATTTTTAGTGACGCCTCATAACATTGGTATAATACCTCATACAATACTTAAATGTTTAGTAATTGGTTAGAAATGTTTTCAACAACAGGTTGAAAACCTGTTTCAATAACAGGTTAGAAATTTTTAGTGACACCTCAGAGGCGCCACTCGGGTGCTAAGGGTTAATTCATAAATAAAAAATCGAAGAACAAGCGCCCTCAGTGTTTATACAAGAGCAGAATTTACCCTGTGCAATTTTCTCAGGTGTTGCCGAGTAGTGGCGGCGCCTCAATGCTTTCTTAAATAAAACAGAATCGTTTGGTGATTGCTCGGGGCCGAATTAATTCCCCGAACACAGCGAACCTCCTCTCGATCCATCGGAACGTTGTAGCGTGTTCCCAGACGCGCATTAAAATTAACCAGACAACCGAAGAATTAATCGCTGGTCGGCGTCGGCCTCACGGAAAGCACGTCCGCGCGAGTAATTATTTCGCGGGGGTGGATGGGTTGCAGACAACGGAAGCGGGCACGCGAGAACGGAATTCCAAAAGGGATGAAAAATTAATTATATAGGCAACGGCGTCGACGCGAAGGCGGCGAACCGGCTTAAATTCTTCATGGGTCCTCGACACGCCAGGCTCGCCCACCACCTCCGAAACCTGGCCAATGAAATTTTGCTCGATTATTTTCGAGGTCATTGTGCATGGCCGATTCGCCCGAATAATTATCAATTTTTCTTTGTGGTAAATATTGTCGAGGAACCCCGGTAACTTTAACCTTGGCGAACGTCGCTAAAGAATTACCTTCGAAAAGTTTTTGATAAAAGAGATTTCCTAATAAAAAATCATTTTAAAACATCACTTAACCAGGCTTGTGCGAGAACCCGAAATCTCGGGAAACCCGACTCTCAGGACGGGTCGGGAAAGAGGGAGAGTTTCGGGATCCCGAACGGTTTCGAGGCCCCGAAAGAGTTTCGGGGTCCCGAAGAATTTCGGGAACCCGAAACGTATCGCACTTTCGGGAACCCGACCCGTCTCGGCCGAGATTTCCCGACCCGTCCGGAACCCGAGAAATCCGGGTTCTCGCACAAGCCTTGACTTAACCCTTTTAACCCTTCACTGCAATTTTTGTTAATTGGGCTGAAAAAATTGAAAGAAGGTTAATTTTTGTGGTCTATTTAAGGGGAGAATATTGAAAAATAAATTGAAACAACATTTTCAGAAAAATAAGAAGAAAATAAACATACTTAGTTTACTATATACCAAATTTTTTACTGTATCGGATATGGTACGTTATGCAGCGAAGGGTTAAATGCTTCATGTTTAAGTCCGAGTGAAAATTCGAATTTGAAAAGAAATGCCAGTTTCCGGGCGTTCGGAACGGAAGCGTTGGGACAACGGGTTTCACGGGCCACTTCCTCGAGACGACGCGATAGATGGTCGTTTAATGCACGCGCCTAATTATCTTCCGGTTAGCGAATAGGGTTGCGTGTCTATGATGCCTGTACTTACCCGTTCCCAGCCCGTTGTGTTCCACGAGTTTCACCAAATTGACGGCCATCGAGCCGTATGTATTTGGATAACGAAGCGGCTGTGGTGCTGTTGGATACCTTGTGCGTCATCGAGCACTTGTGTCGCTGATTACGGTTAGGTAATGTGACTTGGTTAGCCTGCTGGCAACGGGAACACGATCGTCAGTGTTCTGCTCGCAACTCGTACACTCTGCACACAATATGCTTGCCCAAATAGTCTGGGCAAACTTTGAATAATTTTTTTCTCGACTAAAACAATCACGGATTTAAAGAGCGAAGCTTTCTCCTTACAATGGGGTCTTAAAAATTGATGCACGATTTCTTTTGGTCGTTCCATCGAGCTTCGAACGAGATGCCTGCCGTTTAAGTTGATTCCTGTTTTTTGTTCCATAAAACAATGAAAAAAAAATAATTTTAAAAGAGTCTTCGTAAATGAAATTCTTCTCAATCGAAAATGTAAGGTGATATAAATTTTTGGTTCGATCATTAGTAACAACAGCAAGTTTGCAAATTAATTTAACTCAACGTTTGGATCCCTGTATGGATCTTCAAGAGAGACATTTTTGCGTCTAAAAGTCTTCGTAAAAGAAGATTCATCCACGAGAAAAATTTTTCGATGTCTTTTCAGAGGTTTCGATTTGCAGAATTTTATCGGAAAAACGTGTTAAAATGAGCCAAGGTTCTTTATAAAAAAATTAAAAAAAACTTTCTTCGTCACTTACCAGTGAGATTAAAACTCTTATTTTAATAATATAAATTTTAATATTATAAAGCCTGTCCATTTTGACTGGTCAAATTTCGCTGCGAGGGAAGCTGGCTATCCAAGATCCTCGGGACAAGTAACCCACTGTCATGTCGGCCGGACAAGAATTTCTTCGTTAAAGAACGATCACGTTCAGGGGTCCGGTGGGTTAGGAGGCAAATGACGAGTCGCGGATCGTCTGAAGAACTGAGTGGGATGGAAGTCAGTGTCTAAGACACTCCGCTCGGCTTCGCTCGGCTCTCGAACCAGAGAGGACCCGTCGTTGCTTAAGCAAAAGTCACGTTCGACGGTTACACAAAGTGGCACTCGTTCGAAACAATCACGAACGCACGGGAGGTCTCCAGCCAGCTCTCGGGCAGGTTTTAATCGCGAGGCGAACAAGCGAGCAACCAGATCGCACGATAGGCTCGCCATTTTCCAGCGAGAAATCGCACGAAGACCGATAACTCAACGAGGAATTTAGCCAGTCCTCGGAAAGAAAGTTCATTCTTCGTTACGGCACTCGAGACTTTTCACCGGTTGGCCACTCGGGTTTAGAGGCCCGAGGCTTCAAAGGAAGCAAATTTAGCAGTTTCGCAACCCTTATGGACTCTTTGAACGTATCTCGGAGAGTCGGCGCTCCAAGATCAGCCTTCTTTAAAATATCGTTTACAAGATTTCTCGTCCCGTAACCACCGCTTTTTAAATTCTATCCGAATAATGCTCCGATTTTGTTGAACAGCTTCGCTCGGACCAGTTCTTGTACCACGATGTTTATCAACGTTAAATTGCAATCTTTCCATAGAAAAACTTCATCGGAAAACTGTTTGTAGCAGAAAAAGTTTTAAATGTTTTGCAAAAACCATGCTTCTTTAGGTATTGTGTAAAAAGTACTCACGCCGCCAGTTATAAAAATCATATTTTGTGAAATCATGCTTTGAAGTTGGATAAAATGAGAAAATTTTAATTCGCCTCTATTCAAGGTGACCTAATCCTTTAACTCATTGTACTCGGAGTTAATTTAACTAGAAAATTAAACATTTCTTCCAATCTACGATATTTCCATTCGCTATAATTTTTAAAATTTTATGGATATGAAATTGATATATCTCACAGATACATTTAATAATATAAACAAATTATTTTTAATGGTACAACAATTTTAAGTGGTGCCTTTTCTCTCTCAAAGTGGACAACTGAGTGCAAAGGGTTAATTGATATAATATCTAACAAACTATCTAAATGTTTAGTAATTAATTAGTTACCGACACATTTAATAATATAAATAATATTTTGAATAATGTTACAACAATTTTTAGTGGTGTCTTTTTCTCTCTCAAAGGGGACGACCGAGTGCAAAGGGTTAATTGATATAACATCTCACAGACTATACCTAAATGTTTAGTAATTGATTAGATATCGATACATTTAATAATATAAACAATATTTTGAATAATGGTAGAATAATTTTTAGTGGTGCCTCTCTCAAAGGGGACAATCGAATGCAAAGGGTTAATTGATATAAAATCTCACAGACTATACCTAAATGTTTAGTAATTGGTTAGATATCGATACATTTAATAATATAAACAATATTTTGAATAAAGGTAGAATAATTTTTAGTGGTGCCTCTCTCAAAGGGGACAACCGAGTGCAAAGGGTTAATTGATATAACATCTCACAGACTATACCTAAATGTTTAGTAATTGATTAGATATCGATACATTTAATAATATAAACAATATTTTGAATAATGGTAGAATAATTTTTAGTGGTGCCTCTCTCAAAGGGGACAACCGAGTGCAAAGGGTTAATTGATATAACATCTCACAGACTATACCTAAATGTTTAGCAATTGATTAGATATCGATACATTTAATAATATAAACAATATTTTGAATAATGGTAGAATAATTTTTAGTGGTGCCTCTCTGAAAGGGGACAACCGAGTGCAAAGGGTTAATTGATATAACATCTCACAGA
>CM052342.1:8323842-8340738 GCA_028455595.1 Lasioglossum vierecki
GTACATATTGATATTTGATGTTTAAACAACATTACCCGTCACACGGCCAGCGTATACATATTTGATGGTCTAATAATTTGATCGGCCGCTGCAGCTAGCAGCCGAGGCACGTCAAACTGACGGAAAATGTATCACAAAAACATAAATGATACATGGACAGTGTAAACGAACTGTTTGCCGGGCAAACGTATTTTGTCCGCGGCAGTTAACTCGAAAAAATTGACCAATTTCAACCCCGAAAGTCCCCGATGGATTTCAATCGGGAGCTGATTAAAATTTTATCGCCGCTTTCGCGACCGGCTGAATATTTAAAGTTTCATTGCTGCGAGCAAATGCGATCGGCAGCTGGATAACGAGTAGCGTGAATCAACAGGGGGTAATTTATCGAACCGTCGAGTTAGTATAGAGGGCCGCAACATTTCTGGAGCAACTTCGATACAAAGAACAGAAATAAATTCTTCTTTCCTTTCGTAATTCCCGTTCGATTTATTTCGTTTGACGGCGAATTATCGCGCGGTATTGTTCCGGTGGATAACGAACACCGTGGAACCTCGCGCGCGTAGTTAATAGGGCGCGCTCGAACGTGTGGCCCGGTTCCTTGAACTTCGCGAATTAATCGCGACTTTTCGGACAGAAATAATAAAGGATTCTACCGTTCTGGAAAAATGAAAGTTTCTACGTTTTATCGGAGTTTGGAAACTTGCGCCGTTAACGTTCCCGTTTTCGTAATTCCAGATAAAGAACAGACCGGGGGATATTCAATGTAAATTATAATACTTTCAAGGGTCGCGTAACGAATTCTCCGTGGAACAATTTTGATCCGGGATTTCGTTTTGACGGTAGAAAATACGATGGGACACGAATGTCGCTGCTGGATTGGGGATTTTATACATTTTGGATAAATCGATGGGATTTGAAACAGTTACAAATGTTGAACGAGCTTAGCACCGGTTTGATGTTCGTAATCTCACATTTTTATACTTAGAAACCATCGAATTTATTTAATGTAGTTCGTTGTTCACAGTCATAGCACCAAACATAATATTTAGACCAGGAGTTTTTTCTGCAATATTGTTGTAGTATTAATTCAGTATTTCATAAATGAGGTACATTGCATTTGATAAAACTTTTTAACAAGGAAGGTTAGCAATGAAACAAATGCTGGTACCGAACGAGGAGTTATTAACGAAAAACACGGACCAATTACAGCGCGACTATAGTTGAGCGCAGCGTTGGCATTTGCCCAGTGGAAAGCCGTGTTTTTTGTTAATAACTCCTTAATGAAGTCGCGGAAAACATTTTCACAAACAAAAAATTAATATTTAAGAGAATTTCGCAGAATTAGGCTAACTGCACCAGTGAATGAACATTTTAGAAATTGTTTAGGAAGATATTTTATTTGAAAAAAGTATGTGAATTAAAGGAATCTCATATATACCAAATGGCTCCCCATACTTCATTTTTCAAAAATAAAGGAACACAAATAAAATGAAATTATTATTATCTTTCTTTATTAAACGTTAAATAAAAAATATAAAGAATACCAGTCAATGAACACTACATTCTAGTAATTATTGGTAATAATTATTATTATTGATATTTATTAATAATAATTATTATTGAAATATACAAATTGTTTAGGAAGATATTTTATTTTAAAAAAGTATGTGAATTAAAGGAATCTCATATATGCCAAATGGCTTCCTATACTTCATTTGTAAAAAAAAATGAACACAAATAAAATGAAATTATTATTATCTTTCTTTATTAAACGTGAAATAAGAAATATAAAAAATACCAGTCAATGAACACTACATTCTAGTAATTATTAATAATAATTATTAAAAAGCGTTCATTTACTGGTGCCCGTTTATTCACTGGTGCAGTTACCCTACAACGAAAAAATTATTGATCAAGAAGAGACTGAATCTGCTGATAAGAATAATTAATGGGGGTGAAATCGACTCGAGGGATGGACGGTGATTAACGAACACTATAAGTTGTCGAAGGTTGGTAACCAAGGGTTGGAACGAAAAGTGATCGCCGCAAGAATAAGGGTGAAGGGGTTGCAAATCCTTCGCTGTCTTGGCTGAAGTCGCCAAGAAAGAGATCTGAAGCTCGGACTAATTCGCAAATGGAAAATACCGGTTGAAATTGAATTTTCCTTGGAAGAGAACCTGCAATTGCCTTCCCCGCGGATACAAGCGGTCGCGCGGGGGTCGATTCACGGGTCGCACAAACTCGGAGACGATGTTCAACCCCTTGGATGCTGTGCACAGCTCCTCGAGAAAGGGGAGCGACGGAGAGCGTGGGCCCTTTTGACATGCAACGAGACGTTTAATTTTTCCTCGACCCACCTCCCGCGAATTTCTTGGACGAATTGAATTACCTGAGCAAACTTTCTCAAGTTGGCGAAGTTATAAGCAGACTCGATTCGCGTAAACTTTCACTCGAACCTGCTCGAAAAACAGGCGATGGCCGTTTCAGCGATGCGGCCACCAACAATAATCTCTGCTTTTCCTTTCTGTTTACTCGCGAGTGCGCGAGTGTAAAGTGTTTATATTTTGTTAAATTAGGTATATTAAAAATTACAATTTTATGAACTTTCGTTATCGTGATATTTTTTTAAATGTTTGGTGGTCTGTGCTGCCAAAATAAATCTATATAAATAAAAATTAAATGCTCTCTGTTCGTTGGTACGCTGTATCGATTTAGCTAATTAAAAAAAAATGTTTATGATAGTTCGAAGAAGGTTTCTATGGAAAAAATAAATTGGAAAAGTTGCCCGGAAAAATGGAAAATTCGGAAAAATATGAAAGTGCTTTTTTATTAACTCACGATTTGAACGATGGATATGCGTAATTCTTTTTCTGTTTCGTTCGTTATGATCCTAGGAAAGTTTTCAGGAAAAAAAATTCGATAAAATTACAAAGGAAAGCCGGAAAATTCCTAAAATTTTCCATTGGCGTGTTTCTGAATGTACTCCTCCTTTATATATATTATCCTCCTTTATAATAATACGTTTCTTCTCATTTTTACTTTGTTCGCATATTTCTAACAGCTTTTCACAAATTCGCAAAACGATAAGAAACAAATTTATTGAAAGTTGGACGTTTGTCGGCTAGTTTAAAATATGTAGAAATTAATATAACAGTTAATTTACAGTTAGGTTGAATCGGTACGCCTGATACATAGTGTGAATGCCGTTGGAATTGACGGAACCATATAAACAGTGCCGTATGGAGCAGTGATCGAGTTTACGAGGTTCGAACAGTGCGTGATTCGGTATAAAAGTGAAATTCCACGGGTACGGCGACCGCGCCGTTCGGTCGCAGCCATATTGCGCGCTCTAAAGCAGTGGCCTCGCCGTTATCGGTCCGTGAACAACAATTTCGCAGTCGGGAACAAATGACGCGGGGACCATTAATAAACGTATATTATTACGTATGCGGACTGTGCCGGGGATTTTCCAGCCGTACCTGTAATATGAACACCGATCCGCTGACGCAGTAACCGAGATATCGCCGCAGTATCGCGGTTTACTCCCGAACTCGTCAGCCACCCTCATTCCATGCAATAGTTAGGATGTCCGAACGACCGCAATTCATTCGAACAAAACTCGGACTGAAACTGGCGCCCGGTTTCGCAAACGATCCACGGGGACCGGATGCGAAGAATCAAGAGCCGTGGAACTTCGAGGAGATGGAGCTAATATTTACTTCCCGTAGAAACAATGCCCGGTCGCTGACAATTGCTCAAGCCAGAGAAGACCGTGCGCGAAATGTCTGTGAAATTATACCGGTTGAATTCTCTTGGAATTTTTCAGATTACTCGCCATCCGAGCTTCATGCAGAAACTTTTCTTATTAAACGAATAATAATGGTCGGATTGCGGGGATCTCTACGGAAAAGAAAAACTGTCAAAGTCAATTGTAGGAAGCAGAAGTTAAATGAAACTGTATTACCTCTTAACAGTCCTGTACCAACTTCAGTCTCATTTTATTATTTGATTATTATGTTCAGAGCGGATGTCTCGATCAGACGGTTCTTTCCGCGTTTCGTTAGCTGAAAAATATGACGTTACGACTGAAGTATAATTCGTTGGTTCGCAGTGTAAAGCAAGAATGGCCGCGGTATTATCGTGGCATCTTTTATGCAACTATTTCTGAGGATCGTTCGGGGTTTAATTGAAGTTGAACCGTCGTCGCTGCGAGTAAACTCGACACCGCGAGACCATGATAAATGTACATCGGAATAATGAGCTGTCTGAAAGAAAGTTGGAGGCGAAGGATGCAGCTGTCTCGAAGCGATTTGAAAAACGAGGACTTTGATTCGCGTAGCCGGTTTTCCCCGGGACGGGTCGGGCCGGGGGAGAATAATTGCCGCGAGTCAGTCTGCCAGAGGCAGTGTCTGAAGTGTAAACAAAGTTGCCGAGTTCTGGCCGTGTATAATATTCTAAATGGATTCTCGAAACGCTCCGCCGAGAATAATTCCCCTTTAACTTGCTCCCTTGAATCAGACGTAGCGGCGCATGGGCACGCGGCGGCGAAACAAACGGCCGCAACACAGATTTTAACCTGGAACGCTGCATATTTTCGGACGACTTTCGAACAAAACCGCTCAAACTGCTCGGAACATTTAAAGCAAGCTTACCCGGTTGCCGAAAAGCTAATTAAACGCTTCAACTAATTCCAACAAGCCCTAGAAGCCGACACGGTCCAATTCTCAATATTCCCTAAACGTCCACGGAAATATAGCAATTTTTATCGCGATCGACATATTGAGATACAATTAAGATGCAATTTATTAATTAAGATACAACAATTCTAGCAAAGGTGAAGTTTGTTTCTCGAGCAAATGTGAAATTATTTATATATGTGGATCATTTTCATAGAGAACATGTATTGCATCTAAAAATAATGTAAAAGAACTATAATATGGTAAATAAATTTAAAACACAGCCAGGTAGATCCAATTTATCGCGATCGACATATTAAGATACAATTAAGATGCAATGTATTAATTAAGATACAACAATTCTAGCAAAGGTGAAGTTTGTTTCTCGATCAAATGTGAAATTATTTATATATGTGGATCATTTTCATAAAGAACATGTATTGCATCTAAAAATAATGTAAAAGAACTATAATATGGTAAATAAATTTAAAACACAGCCAGGTAGATCCAAAGAATCAACAAAATTAATGTACTTACTTGCTGTGTAACAAAAAAAATATATAAACGAACACTAAGAAATACAGGAAAGCAATGTTCAATCCATGGTGGCAAATATTGATAAATAATTGCACATTTGCTGCTTTGTGTAAAATTGACGTTCTAATTAATGAATTGAAAAAATTCTCGAAGAGAAGAACCATTCTCTTCAGAAACGTTAAGAACGTTATATATTATTGTTTAAGTTCCTCTAATCTCCCCTTTCTTGCTCTAAACCCAGAACCATTCTGATGAACGCTGCGTAATAAACGAACATGTATTCCAGCTTCAATATGTCCACCATAGGTACATTCGCGATCTAGTTTCAATATTTTCTGTAATATATAATCGCGAATTTGTACGTAAACCTTTTACCTGCACGTGCAATCAGTCTTGAAAATAGCGTTCCAGCATGCCGAACTAATTACCAAGTGATCTACTTGAAACGACGAGTAGACTCGTCAAGAGCATCGTTTGCCAGGACTAGTTTCAGCGAGTTTCGCAAACATAACGAAATATTTTGTTCGAGCAGTCAGGGACTCTCGATTCGCTTGAATCAACGCAGCCGAACCCTCAGCCGTCATGTTCAATCAGCCTCCAAAGTAGCATACACGAAGACGGAGATACACAGGCAGCGGCAATTACCAACATCCCGATCCCTTATCATCCTGAATTAATTACCAAGTCATCGACTCTGCTTAAAACGACAGGTAGATTCGCCGAGAGTATCACTTGTCAGGAATGCGGCAAACGCATCCTACATGCATCAGCATCTTCCTGGAAACGGCTCCGTCTGCGCGGAAGCGATGCCAGAAGCCCATCAGTGCGAAGGGTTTAATGAGACGAGTAAATGATGCGTACGAGATCGGAAGTTTTGTCGGCGCTATTCACACGGAGAGAGACAGAGAGAGAGAGAGGGATGGGGTCGTGGTGGTATCCGTCTGCCTGTGGAAACACCTCATCAAGATTCTCGGAGCCGCCCCCGCCTCGCTGCACCCCTACAACCCCCCGAAACAGGAGGAATTGTTCCGCCAGGAAAGCCGCTGCCGCTCAAATTACGTCTCATCAGCGCGAGTAACGCGCAATATTCAAATTATCCTACTGACTGCCGCCGCCTAATGAGACTGTATGCAAATAACGCGGGTCCCGGCTGCGCCGAAGATGCCTCGCGCGAGGGCCAAGCCAGTTATTTAGCTTAGCTAATTATTGTTTGGCGGGAACCGACGCCACTCGCCCAGCCCGGATGACCTTCCGCGACAACGAACGATTTGCTCGCAGTCACGTGGCCAGAGGACACTTCGCATTATCTTAAGCGTATATCCTTAACTGTGACCACAATAATCTATTAGGTCCTAATAATTAGAATATGAATTGTACTCAAACACGTGTAGGTGTAAAGTACAAAAGAATGATTAAGTTTATTATAAACAACTGAGGAAATTAACATCTGTTAGTTCCTAATAATTAGGATATGAATTGTACTCAAACACGTGTAGGTGTAAAGTTCAAAAGAATAATTAAGTTTATTATAAACAACTGAGGAAATTAACATCTATTAGGTCCTAATAATTAGGATATGAATTGTACTCAAACACGTGTAGGTGTAAAGTACAAAAGAATGATTAAGTTTATTATAAACAACTGAGGAAATTAACATCTATTAGGTCCTAATAATTAGAATATGAATTGTACTCAAACACGTGTAGGTGTAAAGTTCAAAAGAATAATTAAGTYTATTATAAACAACTGAGGAAATTAACATCTGTTAGTTCCTAATAATTAGAATATGAATTGTACTCAAACACGTGTAGGTGTAAAGTWCAAAAGAATGATWAAGTTTATTATAAACAACTGAGGAAATTAACATCTGTTAGTTCCTAATAATTAGGATATGAATTGTACTCAAACACGTGTAGGTGTAAAGTTCAAAAAAATAATTAAGTTTATTATAAACAACTGAGGAAATTAACATCTGTTAGGTCCTAATAATTAGAATATGAATTGTACTCAAACACGTGTAGGTGTAAAGTACAAAAGAATGATTAAGTTTATTATAAACAACTGAGGAAATTAACATTTGTTGGTTCCTAATAATTAGGATATGAATTGTACTCAAACACGTGTGGGTGTAAAGTTCAAAAGAATAATTAAGTTTATTATAAACAACTGAGGAAATTAACATCTGTTAGTTGCTAATAATTAGGATATGAATTGTACTCAAACACGTGTAGGTGTAAAGTACAAAAGAATAATTAAGTTTATTATAAACAACTGAGGAAATTAACATAACCGGATAATACAGAACAAAACTTTGTTCTCAACCATCTCTAAATAAAAATAAATAAATGATCTCTTTTTTTAACAAAAATATCTGGGAACGGTATCGAGCAAATTTTAGATCAATTTTCTGCTGCAAGCGCGGGGCCCCAGAACTATGGGACTTAATCCGGCACTGGTACGTATGTATACCGAACCTTCCAGTTTCATTAAAACCAGAGTAATAAAATAGTAATCAAGACTTACGGTACAACATTGAAATTTAAGTGAGTCGAGTGCACGCGAGGTTGGCAGGCTTCCAATCTAGATTTCCTCGAGGAAGAAATTTTGTATTAACAGTGGAACTGCCAAGCTGTTTAAATCACTGATTTTAAATCTCTTGTTCCCTTTGTCACAAACTATTACGTAAATTAAAGTGCGCACAGTTTTTCTACCGATCGGCAAACTAACAACTCTGATGTTTCGATTGTGCCATGTAAGGGTTGTATCCCTTTAATATTTCTATTATTCGAAACGATACATGCATAAAATCCGAATTCTAATGATACCCGTGCAATAAAGGCGAAGCATTATGGCAACGGAGAAATTGCCTCCGGAATTCTCCACTCGTTTGCCCAACTAAAATCACAATCGTGTAACGTAAAATGATAATCGTACGTGATGGTCTCGGCTCCGCGAAACGAAAGGCACGTTCCCAACGTTAGTGGCTAGGAATTGTCCCCGCGCGCAAAGTATGCTCTTCGTCCATTGACTAAGATCCGCTGGCTGCGGGTTTATCCATTAGCCAGATGGATATTAATAAATCATCTGCGAATTCAAGGGGCTCAACAATAATCCCAGAACGCAAACGGTACGCCATAGTCATTGCAAACGGTCGCGCGCAATTATTTGCCCTGGCTAATTATGCTCCGCGAAATGGCGTCCCATTGACCGGGAAAACCCCGGGAAATCCGCAGACTCGCCTAATTGACTCGCTGCACAGTGGAATAGGCATTCCCGTCGAACAAAAAAGAAACTCTTATGAACCAACCGGTATACAGAAGCCAGTCACATAATTGATGGCGCATATTATCGATCTGAATCGAAACGGATTAAAAATCACTAAAATCTGGTTTGTCAAGAATTTCTACTATTTCCATCATATTCAATCGTTTATAACTGTAGGGAGAAGTTATCTCGGAGCAGTGAGATTCGATATTAATTACTTATTGATTTATTTTGCATTCTGCATCTAGTATATACGAAATTCAACCCCTAAGGGGTTGAAAAGGGGTTGCGACTTTTGTATGAGGAATATTTTATTTGTGAATTTGCTTTATACTTGGTCTTATTGCTCTGTGATATAATTAATCAAATACCAATGTCGGCATTTTGAAAAATTCACCCCCCAAGGGGATGAGAAGGAGTTGCAACGTTTGTATGAGGAATATATAATTTGTGATCTGATTTACATCATACTTAGTCTTTCTTAATGCGCATTGATACAATCCGAATTGGGGTGAATGGGGGGTTAAAATGTCTTATGGAGAAACAATATCAATTTTCGAGGGCATTAAACAGTTTCGACAATTTAATTAATTGTATTCAAGATAATTGGAATTAAATTGGAATAAATCTATTTCGATGAATATTTTGTAAATTTCAGTACCACTTAATCAAGTTCAAATCTAGCATTATAATTAAGTTGCTGTTCTATTATATTAACTCTCCCGTTCCTTGTTTGGAAGTAATATTTTGGGGATCGGCAGTGTACTAATAACGTTGATTAAATTTCCGAAAGAGTAAACATTTTTCCGTGAATTTTGTCGACGTTTTCGGTCCAATTAACCAGCGGGGCGGTTTGATCGAAACCCAGAAACTGGCGTGCCCCAAAAAAGCGGCGATCGGCGGTGCTCGGTTGACGATCGGTAGGCTGATAATTAGCCGAGCGAGAGCAAACGGACCTCTATTATTCTAACTTAATTAATCGGTCGGCGATGCCCGTCCCGGCATATTTAAATTATTCGAACGCCGGTGTCAATTGGTCGTGCAAATAATCGCGTGCCCGGCCGATCGGTGAATTAATTATCACCGCACTGCTGACATTAGTTATACGACCGGTAATCTATACGCAACACCGGCTCGTGCGAGTGTAAATATGGCCGGGATTCGATGGGCAGCCGGGCCAGCCGGACAACGTTACTTCCAATGTTATTTGGATTGTTGGCCCTCGGGCCAGACAGAACTATCGTTTCACGCCGGCGCGGCGCCATGTCTTTTAATGAAGATGTTACGTGCGCACCACCCCTCGTTCACTACCCTCGTTCACCCGTTCGCCCTGCCCTCCGACTCTGTCGTTTTCATGCTATAACCATAATCCCGTATTAACGGCACCCCTAACACGTGCAGTGAAATACGCGTTACCTAACAGCTAGGGTCAACGGATGTCCGGGATGTCCAGTTCCTCTGTCTTCAGGGACCCATCAAGGAGCTTCCGGAGGAGCTCGAACAATTCTACTAGATGTTACTCTGCCGAGTTGATAGAAACGACCAGGCTGAGGATTTTTTTAAATAAAAAATTTTATGCTTCAGTTGCAGGATACAGGTACACAACAGGAAATCTCATATGAGATTTATTTCAACGTAATTACAAAAACGAAATACATCACAATCATCAATATCCAAGTTTTTTAAACAAATTTGAAGAAATTCGAACGAAACGAAACCTAATTTTTAGTGGCAGTAGTCTTTCTAGATCCAAAATGAATAAAGATATCAAATTCTACAGCCCTAGATGTTACTCTGCTGAGTTGATAGAAACGACCAGGCTGAGGATTTTTTTAAATAAAAAATGTTATGCTTCAGTTGCAGGATACACGTACACAACAAGAAATCTCATATGAGATTTATTTCAACATAATTACAAAAACGAAATACACCACAATCATCAATTTCCAACTTTTTTAAACAAATTTGAAGAAATTCGAACGAAACGAAACCTAATTTTTAGTGGCAGTAGTCTTTCTAGATCCAAAACGAATAAAGATATCAAATTCTACAGCCCTAGATGTTACTCTGCTGAGTTGATAGCAACGTCCAGACTGAGGATTTTTTTAAATATAAAAATGTTATGCATCAGTTGCAGAATATAGGACAGGAAATCCTTTTTTTAATAGAAAATCTCATTTGAGATTTATTTCAACGTAATTACAAAAACGAAATACACCACAATCATCAATTTCCAACTTTTTTAAACAAATTTGAAGAAATTGGAACGAAACGAAACCTAATTTTTAGTGGCAGTAGTCTTTCTAGATCCAGAATGAATAAAGATCTGAAAGACTTCGAACTTGTTTATCCACGTAACGGTTAAGCGGCAGAGCAAGCAAACGTAATAGAGGAGGGACCTTGTTATCTACGCACAATAATTGGAAGAATATTTTCACGGTAACGAAGTATATAGGACAACAGTGGAAACGTTCCCACGGAGAAAAATTAAGGTAACGAAGGCCGGGAAAATAATAAAAAGAACGGCGCAACTGCTAATGAATGAAGCAATTAACCGAGCAAGATTCTGTATGACGATGTTTCGCGAACATTCAGCGGGCAGGATGCTTGAAAACTGCAGTCACAAAGCCTTCGCATCCTCAATGCAAAATGAAGGGAGGTCGGCACAAAGGCCGACACGGTTGCGTATCTTACCTCGATCAATTTTCCAACAGTTTTCCAGCATTAAGCTTGCCACGCCACTTAGTAACCCTTTGAGGACCGACGTTTTTCTCGAAAATGAAATCTTCTCGTTTAATTATGTCCCGTTTGTGCACCGCACTTTGATCCGAGGGGATCCATTGCTCCGTGGGAACCTTGCGGATCCTGAATACCGGCAACCGTGGCAATTAAAGTATATTTACGAACGAGGCAGTCATAAAATTACCATTTTCAAACGTTTTCCCTTGTTCACCATAATTATTAAAATAATGAGGTCGGCAGGGGGCGGGGGTGGGGGGAGCCAACTTTTATCAACTGCGCCTCGTAGCGGCGCATCTTTATTCATTGCACGCCAACTTAATATTGTTTATAGAAAACAAAGCGAATTTATTAACTCGCAGCTAGTTTAAATATATGAATATTTAACACGCCGGCAAGTTTATTTTCTGCCTTGCTCGCGCGAATCCGAGTTCCTACTTAAATGCTGTTGTTCAAACACAAATCAAGAGAACCTCGCTTTTCATATTTACTTCGTTTCTTCGAAATGGAACGGTACAAAATGTTACAAGACGTTGTACCAAACAATAGAGAATACATTATTTAAATCTTAGTAAAAGAGCACCGTTGAATTGTAAAATCGCTGCTGCGATCAAACTTGAAATAAAATCATCGCAGGCTTTTATCCATCGTACAGATACGAGAATCAAATTTCGTAGGAAGGGAGCAATTGAATTTCCCGCGGGCTTGTTAACGTAATGACGATCAGCCAGGCAGTTTGTCCAAGAGTTTAAAATAAAGCCGAGCAACACCTGCGTCTTTACGAGTTAAGTATCCCGTCCGAGCAGCTCGGATCCTACCGACAAGAAATATTATTTTACAATTTAAGCAGGCTTAAAGCGTTCACCGAGCCGGGCAAAATGAAGTGCAGAAAATACGCGCAGCCCTTAATACCGTACCCCCGTAATCCCCTGCGACCTGCACTTTTTTTTTCTTCATCTCGTCGAACGATCGCCCGTTGCGAAAAACTCGAACACCGTCTTCCCCCGTCCCAAAAAAGAACGAAGCGTTCCCCTGGTCCGTTTAAGTATTCAGGTAATCCCGGCGCATAAATAGCCCGAAATCAGGGGAAACAACCGATACCCTTAAGCTCGCGCAAGGCAATTAAGCGGTTCGCCTTAATGAAACGCATTTTTATTGTCTCATCAGGCTGGCGCGCGCGCAAGCGAACCGATACGATATACGCGGTACCGGAAACCGAAATGCATGCAAATGGAGGTCGGTCGAAGATACCCGCTACCCGGGTCAATTAATGGCCGTATGCAAAAACAATGGCCCCTTCTTACACAAATATCAACCGATTAGCCCAATAACACTTAAGGGCGGGTTCCGGTATACGAAACTTAGGAAATTATCGTTTTCAACACTTTTTCTGCGGTTTTTGGAATTTGCCGATGGAAGGACAACCTTTGAAGAACTCCAGGTGTACTTCGTGCGACCGTAGAAATGAAATATAAATATTCAAATTGTTCTGATTCGTTAAATTTCGAAATTACATATTTTTTAGATTCGAAAGAATTTAATAATGTAAATGAAATACAATTTTTAGAGACCCAGATCTGTACCTCCCTTTAATTGAACGTTCGCTTATAGGTTGACTAGATTTTTGTTACTTTTCGTGTGAATTTCCACTCCACACCCTCGTGAACGTTATTTCCACAATTACGTGAAATCGTTCTGCCACCTTCGCCTGTTAAAATTGTATTTTCAATTGAAGCTGCAGAAATTCGTGTATTTGCTTACGGAAGCTGTTGCGTGTATTTGTTTCGATTAGTATATGTAGAATTTTAAATTCTACATGTAGATTTACATATATAATCTATATTATAGATATACATAATAGATATACATATCTTGTAATCAAATTGAGGAAATTTATAAAATTGTAGGATTAAAGACGAACGAAATGGATCATACGAACAGCATTGTGCACTAAGAATTTGAGAGAAATGGCAGAGGTCTTGGGAAACCACATATTTCCTGGAATTTTATATTGAAATTGGGAAAACCACAAAGAAATGTGATTCGTGTAATTTGTAAGGCATTGTTTCGAACCATTAAATAAATTCATTTGCGAAATTGGGAAAACCACAAAGGAATGTGATTCGTATAATTTTGTGAGATGGTGTTTTCCACCATTAAATAAATTCCTTTGCGTACGCACATTACAATGAAGGGTAAAATGTGATGAAAACCAATGTAGTCTTTCAGTTTTTAAATAGAAATTACAGAGATAAATTGACTACCTAGTAATTCTGCTCTGACCGGTACGAGTAAATATTTAGGTGTATCAATATTTTTCCGACCATGATTAATATTTGTTCGGATGTCTGATATTCTATTTTCCAGCGAATAAATAAAAGATATCTAATATCAACCCATCCGGGGAAATCGCCGGGAATGAAACGTTGAAAAACTACTTTAACAACATGTAATTTCAAGGTATTTTAGTACAGCGGTGAAACAGCTTGCAATTAAACAATACAATATTTGCGCTTGCTGAATTATGAATATTTTCAGGATACATTACAATGAATTGCGTATCGTGGTTGAATTCATAGGTTTCCCTTTGAACTTATTCCTGTTGTCGTTTTCAAAATTTCAGATTGAATTTATTCGGAAATTTCACAATTTTCATAATAATTTCATAATGATTTTATCTTGCAATCAGTACCGTCGTCGTTGTTAGTGACGATCATTACTCCGTGCCGGAGCATTCAGTATACCGGAAGGGTAGTTACTGGCATTGCGTCGAGACGTGATAATGCGCCGACCAATGACAGATCGACACGTGGATTAACGACGCCACTGATTCATGGGACGCGTTGATCTCTGATACTGCGTCTGTATTGACAATCTACTTTTCAGTGAGAAGTGGTGCTCCGTGGAGCACGTCAAGTTCAAGCATCTCCAAATGCTCTTTGCGTTAAAATATTCTCATATTAATTCATCTAAAGTAGATTTGAGATGTCACAAAAGATGAAGGACATATCAAATGAAAAATATCGAATATTATGTGAATGAATTTGAAATAGGTACCCGGCAGTGTTGTGCAGAATTGCAATTGAATTACTCCAGAATTATAATTACAAAGTAATTGAATTAAGTTGTAATTCAATTATGTTGTAATTTATAATTCAGATCTTCAGTCAATTAAATTACAATGTAATTCGTAATTGCAATGGAGCAGAATTATAAAACACATTGTTTTCATGTATTGTATTGTATTTCAATTACAAATTGCATTTCAATTATATTGTATTTCAATTACAAATCTGATTGAATTACTATTAATTGAAATACAATGTAATTCAACTACGCAATTGAATTACAATATAATTGAATTAGCACAACTCTGGTACCCGGGTACCACGTAGTGTGGACGAGGGTTAAGGGGTTAAAGCGAAAGAAATAGTGCGGTGTTCGCGCAACATTATAATTTTCAAAGACGCGAAAGGAAAATTGAGAAAGCTCAAAGTCGATCTGCGGAGCCCACGACGAGCCTGCTAGACGGATCCGCGAGCGTCTGTTGGCAGTCAGTGGTTTCCGGCTTGTCGAGTGTCCCGCGCCGAGTGCATGACACGTTCAGACCCCTAATCCGACGAGTTTGCCGGATTCGTTCGTTCCCGGGTACACTTTGAGGCCTCTCTCCCCGGACGAGTATCGCGCGGGACGCAAAGCCGCGGCGAGCCTTAACGAGGTGTTACAGCGTTCCCGGCTGCGCTCCGGATCCATCCCCTTGAAACTCGGTAATTAATCTCCGGATGCCAACTCGGTTTCCGTTTCGTGCATCGCGTGGCTCGACGCCGCGCGCGCTCACCCCCTGAATAGATCCTCTACTCAAGACCTACCTTTCCCTCTTCATCCCCCTACTCGGGCCAGCTGCCGGCCATTTTTCGGCTCTGCCTTCTTCTCTCCGACCCTTCCACCCCCTATGTGAAGGGTCGCACGACCCTCGAGGGTGAACGCGCGAAAGTGACAAAATTCGCGATACAATACCTTGCACGCTCTCCGAGCTCATTCACCCTCAGCCCAAGCTTTGTCTGGCTATTCTTCTTTCTCACAGTTTTAAATATCCTAACGGAGTTGTTGAAACAATTTCGCTAGCACATTCGGTCCTTATATAAGGTGTTCTATACTATGAAAATTATTATAGAATTATCAAGAAATAAAATTTAGTGGGTCAGAAGACCGCAAGAGAATTAGAGATCATTTCTATTGAAGAGTGATCGCTGTTTTTCCGAAAATGTTTATACGGAACAAAGTAATCTCCTTTCATCCCCCGAGCTCTTATGAATTCACGTTTCCCCGAAACTTCATCGTTCACTGAATAATCCCTTCTCCAGCAGACCCATTATTCACATTCCCGCAGAATAATTTCAAAAAACAAGACCAAACACAAACTCATTGTCGTCGTGAAGAACTTAATCGTCTATAGAACGCAGTCAAGTCTTCATTCAACCCCATTAATGCCCTGTTCCATTGTGTTCCCCGAAGCTGCAGCCATTTCGAATGCGTAAAATCCGACCATCCGTGATAGCGGAACAACTAGAAGAAGCTTAACCATAAAACTGAAACAATTTGCCATTCGAAAATTCGCTGGGAAACTCGTCCCCCTCTCTCGGGCGCGAGCTATTAAAGCGACAACCGAATCTCCCGACGATTCTATTTGGCCCCGATCTAAAATCCCGTGGAAATCGGTTCGCGAAGTTCGTCGAGGAGATTCCTCCCGAAGAGCTCCAAGTGCCACGTGTAGCCGGACCAGGTATCGAAGCATTCCGTGGCACTAGTATTTTCGCACCTTTCACCGGCTCCACGGATCGAACGGCCCACTAAACCAACTCTCGTAAACTGGGGCCAACGCTGGCCCGCGCGTTCCCAGAAGCCCTCATTCCTTTCCCTTATCGCGCGATAAACCTACCCCCACCGGCGAGCCTTGTTCCCAGTCTCATTGCAAGCTTTACGGCACGTCTTAAACCGAATCGGCATCCCAGACGAAGGAGACGCTGCGAGCCTCGGGCACATTCGTTTCGAAATCGCCCGGACGCATCCTCCTGCACCGCACCCAGCCTCCGAAGATGCATTTTTTATGCATCCCCGCAACCCCCGGCGCTTTATCGACCGGTCGACCCAACAGCTTCCCCACAACCGTCTCGTTTACACTGCGATCCGACGCTTTTGTTTCCGAGATCTTCGCTGACTTCTTCGGAAGCTACACAAATGTGACTCCCACTAATATTCGGACACTCTTAAAAAGACGATAACCTTTTTTAATATTGTACTATACGATTTGAACTTGTTTTGGAAGCTAGATCAATTAGTTTGCTACAGGATGTGAAAAAACAATTTTGTCAAAAATTTCAATTGATCGAAATTGTAGAAAAATTACTAAAAGGTGTATTTTACAACTATATGTAGAATATGTACTTACAGTGACTCCCACTAATATTCAGACACTCTTAAAAAGACGATAACTTTTTTTAATATTGTACTATACGATTTGAACTTGTTTTGGGAAGCTAGATCAATTAGTTTGCTACAGGATGTGAAAAAACAATTTTGTCAAAAATTTCAATTGATCGAAATTGTAGAAAAAATACTAAAACTTTTACAACTTTTTTATGTGGGTCTATCGAAAATTGAAAAACTACGTTTTATAGAC
>CM052342.1:8340838-8355611 GCA_028455595.1 Lasioglossum vierecki
CCTGTCTAAAAATATGTTACTACAAATTCATGGACAATATTTCTATTTTGCATAATTCATCATACTGTAGGAAGTTGAGATTTGAGAATCGAACGACAGTTGGGCTAAATAAAAGTATAATATATATTTTTTTTGTGAGGTAAATCTGAGGGTCAGTCTTCGAAGAAATTTGAAAGCAAGCACAGTTTTTAAAGAGACCACGAGCACACGAGACTCGAAGACTAGACATTACGAATTACAGAGTTTTTACAGAGAGAACTGAGTAAACGAAATGCGAAGATTAAATATTACGAGTTAACGAGTTTCAGAAAGAGAACGCGAGTAAGTGATGTAACAATGTTGATATATATACGTGCGATGTTATGTGTTTAACCATTATATATGTTTTAATTTTGTTAAAAAATAAACATTAGAGTCAGTTCCTAACGAGCAAGGAACGGATAAAGAAGTACATATTACGCTGTTTTAAGACTGGACAACGGGAGTTAGTAAGTTAAATGTACAACATCAGTCATTTAAAAAATAATTCTCAATCTACAATACACTTTCTCGAATTCGAACACAGTCACGAAAAATATCAAACACTCTAAATGGCCAACAGATGACGGCAACATCGTGCGATGTTCATGATAGAGAAACACCCCGAAAAATGTTCAAAGCAAAAGTTAAAAGGGCTGTTTCGCCACTGTTTCGTACAATTTGCAAAGACTAGTTTCGTTTCGCATGAAGATCCGCGGTCTATATACAGCACACTTGAAATTCCACCTCGATGCTCCAGTTTTGCGTGGAACGTTTCTCGCAAAGAGCGGAAACGAATCGCAGAGCAACACGCTCGAACAATCGGCAACAATTTTCCATTTATCGCGCTCGCTACTTAGCGAACGATCGTTCCGAATACTTTCCTCCCGCTAACAACCAATTAGCCTAATTAGCGGGGCGAGTAGTCTATAGTCTGTGAGTCGCTGAGGATACGCGGAACAATTTCCGCTCGCGAACTGTGGAACCGTGGCCGCCGAGAATCCGTGTCCCGGGAATCGTAAATGATAATACCGGCGCGACGGATCCGCGATGCTAATTGAAATCAGCGTGGTTGTTTCGCGCGTGCATAGACGGTAGAAAAAAAAGAGACTCGGGAACTTCGTTGATCCATTGATTCATCGTTCGCCGGGGGCCGCTGTGAATTATGTTTGCCTAACGTTGTTGCCGCCTGTAGAAAAAGGAAACAGGAGCCTGGGAGGGGGGTGGAAAAAATGGGAAAAAAGAACCGGGGGGATAGAAAACAGGGAGAAATTATTGCCTCGCCTCGGCAGGACTCCGCGCGCTTTGGCTTTTTGTACAGGGATTTCATCCCTGCATCTTGTACTCGCTCGGTTGCGTTCCATTCGCGGCGGAAAAGCCCGGAAAAACAACTCCGCGTTATATTGTGAATTACGTAGCACGAAAGCCGACTCCCCGGTGAAAACACTGGCCTGGGATCCTGTTTAAAAAAATTCGCCAGTTCCCATCGTGCACCGTGACCAATCCCCTCGCGCTATTAGCCTGTGCGAATTCGTTCGCGACCCGTCTACAGACTGTTCTGCGTTTTTTGCGAACAATCGCGATTCCGGTCTTGCAATTAACCTCGGTGACTTTCTACTAGGTGTGCGAGAACCCGAAAACGTTCATTTGCTCGTTTCGATCTGAGACGCGGAAATTCTGCAGTTTACCGATCGGTATTAGTTTCGGTTTTTCGCGGAGAATATCCGCATAAATTGGGACCGAGTAGTTAGTGTTAGTTAACTCGTCTTAGTTGGTAATACGTACGTGGAAACTGGAAATTCTAGTCGGAAGCAAATGCGCACGCTAAGGCAATTCCAGAGCGCGGAGTTCCTCCGAGTCGGGATATACCGAGTGTGTTATCTGAAATTAGAATCTAAAATGTTTCTGTTGTTCTCAACGACATGGAAAGACTTTCCGAGCAAAACATGTTCGCTCTAAACAGCAAACATCATTATCGAACAGACCTTTCTGTAAGCATCAAACAACTAACAAACGGTAGTTAAGTTAAGCATTCGAGACTTCCGCGTCGAAGATGAGGTCTTTTATCAAGCTGCTTTGCTCAGAGAATCATTTTCCACGGAGTGAATGAGAACCGAAGAAAAGTATTTCTTCGTTGTTATTCCTGAACGGAGACGTTTCAGTCAGCCGATTTACTTAGCACGCCTTGTGCATTTCGCTTTCTGTGTTTCGCACACGGTCGCGTTTACCGACGAGCGCTACTCCTCTCGAAATATGTCTGCGAATCTGACGCGATTCCTCGACGGGCGTCGCTTGCCAGCGAGAGATGTTGATTGGCTCGTTCCGTGTCTGTGGAATCACGGAATTAGCTTCGATTTAACGGGAGCACGATTCGACAACCATTCTCCTATTTTCTCTCTCCATTTCAGTGTTTCTCTTCGCACAGGCACGAAGACGAGAACTTTGCGAGCTGCTACTCGAGCCGCGAAAGGAGTGTACCGTGTATATACCTCGAATGCCAACAATATGTTGCGAAACGTTAGAGGGGAAAAGTATTTGTTTAATTAAGTAAGTGGAACGAGGCTCGCTGAAGCGAGGAAGTGGGACAGCCACTGTTCCGGTCTCTGACCAGACAAATGAAACGAGAGTGGGTGTCTGAAAAGACAAGTGGAATATGGACTGCCCTTGGTCAGGCAACTGGGACAAGATTGTATTCTTAGTTGGACAATGAGGGTAATGAGTGTCGCTGATGATGACACAAATTCTAGAGTGACTATTTCGCTGTGACGCGATCGAATGTGGACGCTTCACTGTTCCAAAAATATTTAAAAATTTTGCCGCTTCATTATCCAGCAACTAACAACTGTCCTCGATAACGCTGATCACGTCTATGAACGAAACAAGTGATACTTGCGCAAAGAAAATGCCTTCTGATATTTCTGAGACACCCGGTGCATTTCCATCTCGGTAGACAAAAAGAAGTGGACTAAGATATTTGGCAAGATACGACAGGAATGAGATTTTTAATCAAACTAGAAAGGGAAATAAGATCTTCGATCAGTCAATGAGCAGTAGAACGGAATTGCCATCTGCATCAGATAAGTAGAATAAGGTCAGTAACCAATGGTGCACAGTAGCATAGGTAATGACTTCTGTGATCAGACAAGTAGGAAACGATTTATAGTCGGGCAAATTAAATGTCGAATTCTGCGCAATAGATTAATGATCGGCCCGCAGTAGAATACGACGGCCATTAGTCAGACAAGTAGAATAAACACCTTCGATGGTCAATCGGATGTAATTTACCGTTGAACCGTAAACCTAACTAGACACAAACACGTATAAACGTACATATATCTCTACGAGTACACAGTTCTATTCAGTTTGACTTTCTCCAGCCACATTTTCGTTCGGCCGTATTAAAGTATCGTTTTTAGAACATTACCCGTTGTGTAGCTCGTTGGAGTAATTAATATTGAAGCAAAGGTACCTCGTGAATACTTCACAAGCCGCTACAACCGATTGCATCCGATTCAACGGGACATAATTAATTAACGGGCCGCACGTCCACCAATAAACTTCTCAATTATTCCATTCCGCCTTGTTAATCGTATTTCTGGACTCACGTTCGTCGAGCACGGGGGGTTCGGCCATTTTGTTTGTTGCCGGGTAATGCAGCGAATTGCATTGGTTCCCTGTCAATATTTAAATTATTATTAATCCTTTATTAGCTGCACGCGCGCAACTCTTCCTCTGGAAATTTGTTTATCCTTAATCCCCCGTTTCGATTACTCCCACGCACTGGAAGCACAATCCCCCAACAAACGAGTACAGTGGAATTATAAATAATTACACTTGTAATGGGCTGTCATCGTTGCCCGGTCCCGAGCTAACGAGAAATTAACAACGGTGTTTCTCAAGTCTCCGATCGTTTCTGCAGAGAATGATCAGATCGTCGCCTAACTTGTGCTGGTTCCTTTCTAAGATATATTTATCCGAGGACGATCCTTTTTGAATCTCCTGGAATTTCGAAAACAACAGAATAGTTTAGTCTGAGCAAAAACGTTTCCCGCCGAACGCAGGTCTTTAGTCACCATCGCGGTGATGCTCATTACCTTTTCATTCCTAGCTGAGAGACGTCTATTCTGTTCAACAACGCGGTCGTATTTCACTTGTCCGATTAAGAACTCTCATATTTCCCTTGTCAGCCTAATGACCGCTCGGACCGCATTTTCTATACGGACAAAACACGCCCTACTACACAGAGGGAGAGAGAGAGAACATGTGGGCAGTCTCTCAAGCGGATTCTCCCTCATCGTATTGAGAGTCCGAAACCCCGTGCGAAGCTCATTAGGGAGCAGCTATCCGGTTCCTTCGCGGTCAAATTAGCAAAGAAGCGGCTCTTTTGCCGGTACAGGAGAGGGGTGGTGTAACCGGCCCGCATCTCTCCGTCGAAAATGTTTGATGTAGCCTGGCAGGCGCGGCGAGATAAAGGTTTGATCTTGAAAGCGGCGCGTCACGCAATCCCGCGCAGACGAAGCTCCCGTTGCGGTTAATGCGCCGCGTCATCGTGTGCATGGCGCGTCTCATGGCGTCGCATCTCACTGCGCTCGCCTCCTGCGCTGTTCCCGTGGGTGCATCGCCACGGTTCCCGAACCTGAAACTCGGAGAGAGAGAAAGCTAAGCCCTCGCCCGTTCCAGCTGGAAACTTGCGAGTCGAATCGACGCCACGGCAACCACTTTGCCGTTTGTTCGGGCTGGCACCTCCGCGAGCCCGACCAAACGAGCTGAAACTTGGTCTCGAAGGCTCTCACAGTGTCTCTCTTTGACCCGGCCTGACCCGTACACCCTTTCCAACGGCGAGCCGGCTTATCCCGCTCGGATGGTACCTGACTCTCTCTGTCTTTTCTGTTCTGCCCCTGTGTTCGACCACGAACGTCGAACGTCTGCAACTTTGATGAAGTTCCCTGCACAGTCGCGCCGGCACTTTTGATCGCGTGCACCCACGGGACCCGCGGGACCTTTTTGTGGACGGTCGAGAGGCTCGAACCGTCTCCCCGCGACCAGGGGAGAACTGTATTAAGCCGCTCAACGCCGAGTGGCGTTTGCCAGCGACGCCTCGCCTTGCCGCACAGCCCTTCGCGAACTTATTGTCCCCGACCACCTTTCTCCGTGCCGGTGTAATTAAATCTGAGAATGCGATGGAAGCCAGTTGCCTTTTTCTGCGAACCTTAGTGTGCCACCACCGCCGCACTAAGGCATTCCATCAAATGAATCGACGGTTTTATTACTACCGTTCTGTTATACGTGCACTACCTTTTTTTAGGGCGCTGGGGAAATGCTATTACGCACACCCTCTCTCCTTCGATGATGGTTGGAGAGGGTGACCCCATTGCCGCTGAGGCTATTCTGTTTTTTTTTTTAAATAGGAAAAATAAAGATTAGGATTTCGGATACACCTTCTTTTAAGGTTTTTAAAATAGGGCAAACGATTTTGTAAGGCGTGAGAGAGAGAGACTTTGGACTATATTTGACATAACAAGTGTAATTGGCCATTTAAGACTAGGTTTTCTAAATAAAAGATGGTGGACGGAGAGGGTAGTGTGGGACTCGGCTCCTCCCTTAGATGGAATGTGGGGGATTATAATTTCCTAACGTATCCGCCATACTCACTAAAACCTCACCGCCCAAGAGTCCAAAGGGACCTTTTTTCGCTAACTAATGAGTATGATAGTATGGCACCACCGCCGCGCTAAGGCATTCCATCAAATGAATCGACGGTCTTATTACTATCGTTTTGTTATAAGTCCACTAACTTTTTTTTAATGGTGGTTGGAGGGGGTAGTGTGGGACTTGGCTCCTCCCTTAGATGAAATTGGGGGGTTATCATTGTCTATGGCCCATGCCCAGGGCCCTCTCCAGTCCCTTTTTGGCACACTTATTATGTCAAACATATTCAGCTGAGGGAGGGGGATTGGCTCATCGAAATTCCTGTTCTCGGCTTATCTCGTGATTTTACAGCTGTGTCCTCGCTGAAGATAAAGCTCATGTTGCTTCAAGCAGGACATAGCTCACGATTTAGGACACTCGAGAAGCGTTGATAAATGTGAAACATTCGAACACTGCAACTACCCTTTCAAATCACCTCATCCACTAATGACAAAATCGAATATTCGAGCCTACTAGATGAATAAAGCTTCAAACACTGTGATAACAACACAACTTTGTAACAAGAGTGGAAACCATTAAACGCACTGTATAAAATAAGTAGAATAAGCCCAGCTGCGATCAGACCGTTCCCTCGCTCGACTCCAATTAAAACCAGCCGACGATCGATGTAAATGAACGTTTTCTAATACGTCAGGTTTGATGAACGATTCAAACGAGCAACCGTGCCCGTTCGCTCGCAGGATAATATTCGTTTTATACGTTTCCTCTCGACGAAAATTTCATCTCGTCCCGTCCCTGTTCTCCGTTGAATTAAATGTGAATTTCGAGCGGCGTCCGATAGCATTCGAAATAACAGCCACCGGAATATCGGCCGACGCTATAAGGAACCTACGTCGGTGCCCATAGAATTTGATTAATTCGTTAAGTACAACTCATCGGCGGGATGCTCGCAGAGGCACACACGTTCCTCGTATTTCCTCGGGACAGATGAACCAGGCACTCGCGGGGCTTTACGAGACCCGTTCCTGTATTTTCATTCGCGCCGGTAAAACACTCTTCGTTTTCTGTAGTTCTGCCACCCCGGCTCCCGGAGAGTTATTGCTCGGTATTTTGATTAAATCGGCGAACGTCGAACCATCGTTCCCGTCCGGGCAACGGAAAAGATTGGACTGTGGAATTTCGAGTTCGAGTTTCGCCTCGACCCTTCCATTTTTAACATCCACCATTATCGATCCACGCACCGAACCGCGGTGTAACGTTTCATAAGAGTTTCGCCTTCTTTTATTTGAAATTCCAAATGCGTCCGATCTACACGCCGCGAACCAACTTCCTCGTACGTGTTTCTTGGAAGTTATTCTTTACAGTTCTCAAGACGTCCGGATCAAAAGTTCCATCATCGTCAAGTATCGCCTCTAGAATGAGCCACTATTATTTTCTTGATTGGTGAAGCATTTTAAATTGTCTGGAAATCGAAACATAGAACTTCGTCGTAAATATTCGAGTTGATATTCTGAAATGGAATCGATTCACCTTGTGGACTCGAAGGAAATCGATGATTCGTCGGACCCAGCTCGAACGTTTCTTCGCCTTCTATATACCGTCCGACTACAAACCATTCTATACGATGGAATGCGATACGAGTGCTTCGAATTTTATCTCGGCCGTTAAACTCGAGAATATGAAATTTTATGATTGTTTTAAGATACTCTATTCTCGGTATCCATACGAAAAATGACGTTAACCTGTATCCATCGGCTCACGTAGAAGCTTACGGATAGATTGCGGATGCTTCAAAGCCAATTCCTATTTTTATGGATCAATTTGGAGGAACTGAGGCAGAATAAAGTGACATTTCCTATATCGATGGTTAGATTAAGAGTAATGGAAGTTGCGCCGAACTCGATAAAACTCGTTCGTCTTCCATTGATTTCCAGCGAGTCTCGTCACGCGTAAAACGCTCGAAGATCCGCGAATCCAGTTATGAATAGATAACAATTAGGAGACAGGGAGTTTTCACGCTCTCGTGTTACAATTACATCGTTCTTGTTTGCGTTTCCGTCTCTCTCATCGTAAAGATCCGGTAGAAAGTAGTTTGTCGAGTCGTTATTATGATCCGGAATCAGTCTCACCTCGATGGAGCCAGTAAAATACGTCGAATCATGGTTCACGGCGGTGCGAAGGCATCGCATAAAATTTTAATGGCCTCGTCGACTCTTCTGGATTCGACTACGAACATCTTAAGCTTCGTCGAAGAGGTCGGCACGTTTCGTCGGACATGGATTAGAATCTGGAACGATCGTCCTGACGAGGAACTCGGCGAGGTTCAAACGAGGGAGGATTTATTGGGGTTAAATCCATTATCCGTCTACCGGCGCCCGATATCTGTTCCAATAACAAACATCTTGGACCTTCCGATGGAAATTTTCAAACAGATAACGTGTGTTCAATTAACAATTAACACGTTCGAGTGTAAATTGTAGTTAGAAAGAAGACACTCTATTTGAAAGGTTTGATTAAGTGACAGATATTTCCCAGAAATTTTTCTAAACATTCGAACAACCCCCAAAGGCGAGGTTGAAAACATAGTTTTTTAAAAGACCTGATTTTTGGGTATTAACTTAATTTCATTGTTTCTTTTTTAGAACCGAGTTCCGATCGCTTTTAAATTTACTCTGTAGACGCCCACGAGGTGTCAGACAAAATGAAAGTGACACCGTGGCGCAAAAATCAAATAATTTTTTTGGGTCTGGGCGGAGTGGTCTGAAGCAGAAATCAAATAAATTTTTTGGGTCTGGGCGCCGAGTGGTCTGGCGCAGAAATCAAATAAATATTTTTGGGTCTGGACGGAGTGGTCTGGCGCAGAAATTAAAATAAATTTTTTGGGTCTGGGCGCCGAGTGATCTGGCGCAGAAATGAAATAAATATTTCTGGGTCTGGGCGGAGTGGTCTGGCACAGAAATCAAATAAATTTTTTTGGTTTTGAGCGGAGTAGTCTGGCGCAGAAATCAAATAAATTTTTTGAGCCTGGCGCGAAATTGAAGTTCCCAGGGAATTTCGCGTTAGCATCGAAAGTAGAATTTCTCGGGAGTGTAATTTATGAGAGCCGGTGGTCCAGGGGCCGTAATGAACATCGTGGTTCCGGCGAAAACGCAAATATCGAGGCCCGTTACACGACGCGGCGCAGCCCCGTAGCAACTTTCGAAGTGGGACTCGCGATTAGCTAAATCAGTGTAGGGTAACAAATGGCGGGGCATAATCGAAGTTGGAAACATTGTCGGGATCCGAAGGTGGCGGCCGTGTTTCCGACAAGTTTCGACGGGGAGGGAACATGCATGTCGGCAACGACGACCGTATCGTTGCGAAATCGCGGTCGAACTTCGACATAACGATCAGCTTCGTAAACCTGCACGGCGATCCTCGAAACGCGCCCGTAGAAATTACGCGGCGGCGACCATAATTTTTTCCTTTCGGCCCGTGGAACTAACAGTTATGCTTTCCTGCGTCGAGCTCGCTTATTACAGTCCGCGAAACGAACCAATTTCACCCGTGAGCGAACCCAAAAGCGATTGTATTTATTTTCCATTATTATCTGCGTTTCTTTATGCGACAAAATCGCGGGGAACAATGATTTCGATTAAATTTCATGTAAATTTCCGTATTACGTTCGAGTTCACTTCATTGTGGACTCGAATCTCCGTGTAAATCTTTGATTTCTCGGGTTATTCTACTTTTGTGCGCTCGAAGATTATTTAACGGTGCATTCATTTGTATTATTATTATTTATCGATAATTTATTTGTTCCCTCGGAACAATTTGTAATAATAAATAATAGGTGGGTATCTCTTTTATTTTCCATCAAATACCATGATTATTTGATTTTCAGAATTATTGTTTCAAGATTTGTTGCAAATGTTTAACTTAACAAAGGCAAGAATCAAGTGTACGAAGTCTTGGTGTACGTCAGTAGAACATGCTGCGAGTTTCTGTTCTGATTCTGTACCAGTTAGACAAGTTTTGAGAAAAATCTATCGTGTCTGACTAATGGCGGGTACATTCCACTTTCTAGTGCACAAATGGCCCGTTGTTACTTGCCGCTAACAGTCCGATCCTGTTTTCCTATAACTTGGGCAGAATTGTACTCTGCAGTGTCTGTAAACAGACTGACCTACTCTACTGAATTGTCTGTACACGATGCTATCTCTACTGTCCGACGCATCTTGCGTTCCCACCTGCCTGGCCAGTTACCGTTCTGCTCCACTTCCTTTGTCAGACCTTATTCTATTAACTTAATTGTGCAATGTTTCATCGTACTTGACTGTAGAGGATTACATCGTTTACAAACTATATATATTTATAATATATTTTATCATAAACAAATTTCAATAATCATTCTGGAACGTTTTAATAAACTACGAATTTCTGCGTTATTCAGCTTTGCATAAATTTTGATACGGTTCAGGAGTAACTTTCGTGCAATGTATGTACAAATTAGTACACTGTGACACAAATGTAATTAAATATAATGTAATTTAATATCAGCATTTAATATTATTAATACTAAAATTATGTAGAAGCGAGATTCTGAAAATCTTCTGTATTTGTTCGATTGTATTTGTATGTGTGTGTGGGTGAGTCAATCGATTACAAACGTAACTAACGGAATAAACAAACAGCTAATGTGAGTGCTTTCTTTCAATAAATATTAATTGTTCAAACATTTTTACAATTATAATTGGGGGCTCCGGGAGGCTGTCCTGAAAATTCATATGGCCTCGCATACAAAAGATTTTCAAAATCTCGCTCCTACAATCATTTAATGTTGCAATACGAAATAGTTAAAATTTGAAGTATGTTACATTGAATGAAATAAGATTTTAGCCGTACCAGTAGGGCAAAGCTTTTAATTTCATCGACAGTGCAGGAAGATGAAGAGGTAGGTCGTTGCATTTGCCAGACTAGCGGCGACTCTATACGACTAATCTCAAGAGTATCATCTCGAGCGGAGTACAGTTTCCAGTTTTCGGTAATATGGGCGTCGTAAACCGAAAATTTCTATTGGCCCATCCCGTCGTTCAGCAAATAGAATTTTTACAGACCTCTTTGCGGTGTTATAAATGCATAAAATGTAACTCGGCCACGGAAGCGCCGAGGAAGGAACGGCTCATAAACGAATATTTATGAATCCGGGGGTTAAAAGTCGTCGGCGTCGCGACGTGCGGTCGTCTTTAGAAGATCTCGCATAAAATATATATACGATGTCGACCAGGAAGACGTGGAAACTCGTCGTCGATCGGCCGCGACGACAGATCCTGTCCAGTCACCGAAATGTTTCAATGTTCCACCCCCACCCCCGCCGCGCTCTCTACTTCGGCCTATTTAACCGGCAAATAAATATCGATATACCGTCCGGCCATAATTTGCACAGCAAAACGAGCGCCTCGGGCTGCTCTGTGTCAATTTAATTTTAAATAAAAATGAAAACGAGGGTATATCAACGGAATTCTCTCGATATTTTACATTTCTGCCGCGGGCAAACGTTTCGTGTCAAATAACTCATTTTGTATACCTATAACAAGTGCTGTACGGAAAAGAAGTTTAATAAATACGGCGGAATCGTTGACAAATATGTATTTTAAATGTTGATTAAAAACGATGACGTAAAACGTGTAAATAAAATCATATACGATGAAATTTGAAAATTTTCTTGCGGGGCTGGTTGGTTTTTGAAATTTCAAATTTCAGAATAAACTAATATTTGGTTTAACAGTTCCTTATCGTTTGCTTCTTTTATTATTAGGGCTAGGGAAGAAGGTGTTAGGTTAGGGTAGAAGGGGTTACAGGAAAAGGAAGGGGCAATGTAAAAGACGAAGGGAAAAGAGGATCTAGGGAGGAGCAGGAGATCTAGTTTGTTAGGTTCTGGAGACGGGAAATCTTAGCCAAGAGAGATCCTAGACACAGGAGGATCTAGGGATTTCCTGAGAAGGGTGGAGCGGATTTACTGAAAGGAAAAGGAGAAGGGTTGCAGGGAACGGAAGGGAGGACGTAAAGTACGAACGGGTGGAGATGATCTAGGGCGGAGAGGTTCTAGGGAAATTCTGAGGTTGTAGGATGAGGATGCAGGTAAGGGATGAAGTAAATATGAAGTATACTAAATTCTCAATCTCCGCTGATAAGCCTAAATTCATGAGTTATCGATAACGTCGAGCACGAACCGGAAATGACGTTGGTACTTTAGAGCTCGACAAGCATGTGACAGAAAAATACATTGGGTCTGCTGCTTTAACTCGTCTATGGTGCTAAAGTATATACGACCGAAAACTTTTAACTTCGAAAAGTTTCTTGTGGCCTCCACTTTGTAAAACTTGATGGTATGTTTTATCACTTTTTTTATTTGTCGTAACACATCGAGGGGGAGCTAGAAAATCTCGGAATTCATCAGTTAGTATAACGAGTTCGTCTTCGGCTTAACATTTTTTCTAAAAACTCGTTAGACAAGAGAGCAAAGGCGGACGAACCGGTCCGGACAACTTCTACGGAATACCAGACTGATTGTGCAAGAGAATGTAGCTCGCAAAGGTGGTTAAAAAATTCAGAATACGAGATGAGAGACTTGAAGATGAGTCGTGGGAAAAGGCGTCCCAGTATCATTAACGAAAATGTTTTGCGAAGAACGAAAACATGGAACGCCCGGCCATTCTGAAGTTACGGACACCATGCAAATTTTCTGGACCACCTAAAGCTCTATTTCACACAATCTAGAATAAGTATTCGGTTCTTTCCGTTTTGAAAACACCAAATCGCATTGAAACATTTTTTTGCAATTACTGAGAATATATAATGAATAACGAAGGTAAATATGCTGTTTAAAATTTTCAGCGCAATTTCATTCCATTTTATGTGCTTTGTTTTTGTATCGACATTATCAAAGTACGTTTTTTCCTGATGTTCCGTGAATTTTCTTTAAATATGCGTATTCGTCGAATAATTTTCCATGAAACCATATTTACAATGCCTATATTCGCGAAACAAGCAACCATAACAGTGCCAGAATGCGTGCGCGCATAAATAAATTAATTTATCGAATAACTTTCCAGAAAACCATGTTTACGATCTCAGTAATTGTGAAACAAGAATTCATAATTGGGTCTGGGTTAAGTATGCGCATACGCGAATAAATTCGTTTCATAATTTATCACAAAACCGTGTTTACATACCTTTAATTGCAAAACGACAAACTCGTAATAATCCCCGTCTGCCGTGAAGCCTTCGCGAAAGAAAAGAAACACAGAATCGTGATAATATTATAATTAAATCGTGTGTTCAGAATATATAACAAACGTCGAGGATATTTTCGCTTCATTCATAAATGAAAATTTGCATAATAAACGGAATATTGTGGGAAATAATAGATACTGCACCGTTTAATAAAGTTCAATCCTTGGTCGAGACTGAGAAGCCATTATTTCTTCAATTTATTTATTAAAAGAGCAAATACATTTTTATATAACATTAGTCACTTACAATAGACTCGGACAATTTTTATTTAAAACTGAATTCAAATTTCGAATTTTTTCATCTAAGAATTAATTTACCAAAATGAAACTTCTCAATCTTTTCACCAGAGAATATTTTCGATGCACCACGATGCCGGCAAAACATGATCGGTCTACTTCTAAATCCGAACAGCATCGACAGCAGTGCTGTAATCTTGCGCATCGAGATGCTCGGGCGCATAAATAATTTTGGCGTGATTGCAGGGAAGCGAATCGCGCATTCGGGACGCCCCGCGCAGAAAATAACCGAGCAAACAGTCTAATGGAAATTTATGATACCGGTTACACGGTGGCTATTGGATTTCGCGCGAACGGGCCGAGTCGGCCCACTTCAATCGCCGCTGATTACTTCGTTTTACATTCAACTGATTTCGTTCACTGATTAAGCGTCGTACGCCGTTAATTTTTACTGGGCTGGTGTCCGGCCGTGGAAACGCGGAGTAACGACCGGGGGTGGTATCGGGGAAAAATGCGCCAGCCGAATTTCATCGTCGCGGAATAAACGGCAAATAGTCAACGGTGACAAATCAGTCGTTTAACCAACCGCGCACGCTCTTTTTTTGTCAGAAATCATGTTTCGACAATCGTTGCTAATTGCGGTTTAACGATCGCGGTATAGATCACCGGTCTCGCGGGGAAAATATTTCCTCATTGATTTTTTCACCCAGTTCTTTCCGGTTCGTCGAATTTTATTCCGCTGATTTTCGGAAGTTCCGCGAAATGCGTTTATAGGATGCTTCGCCGGCGAGTCGTTTTCGTTTTCATTATTTCGTACGATCGTGATCCGATCGTTTTTATATGGCGAAACGTGCCGTGCCGTTTGTTGCTGTTTCGTCTATTCGCGAACGGGAACGAGGCGCGTCGCTCGACGAATGAAAACATTCGTACGCCGGTCCCGTCTAATCAACGCGCTGTCACAGACGCTGCCACCGTAAAACGCGACGATTTTGGTGTGATGACTAGAGACACGGGTCAATAGAAGTTTATGAGACCGCGTAAAGCTTGCCGCTGCTATTCCCAGCTTTGTGTCGCGTTGCGAGCGCAACTCTCTCGCTTTTGCCGCCTCCCCGCCACGCCGCCCAGAATTTCTCGTGGAATTAAACGAAATTTACTGTGCTGTTTGCGGCTTTACGGTAACGACCCCCTCCTCGATAAAATACACTAATCGCCTTAAGGGAAACGGTATTTGTCTGGAGTATCTCTTTGCTGGGCTACAGGCTGCCTCAAAGGCGGCAACTTTTTAGTTTCGTCAAACTAAACGACAGTGGGCCGGATCGAAAAATTTAGGGACGTTGGTGCATAACTTTTGAAATGACGTTTGAACTAAAAAATATTATAAAATAATCTCTTTCGAATAATACGTGTTAAAATATATTTTTTGTTTAATTTGTTAGTTAGTTATTTTTATAAATTTTTATGTAGTTGAATCAGTTGCTTTCCTTAAGAAAAGAAATCATTTTTTACCGTACTCTCCGAAACATTAGTCGGACGATGTCTGTTATATCACGGAACCGTAAGTTCGCGAATGTTCCGGATCACTGCCCGCCAAATTA